>CM067329.1:24625000-24632500 GCA_034376525.1 Nicotiana benthamiana
GGTTGTGGCGCGAAGTACTCTTGTGCACTTACATCATTCGGCTCGCGCGCAAGCCCGCCCCCTTATGTTATGGAAGAATTGAGCTTATTGCTGGGCTGGTTATTCAGAGCCATCAATTGGCTGTCGGATTTCGTCCCGCAACTAGAAGAAGATCGCTTCGGGGTCACTGTGGTGTGGCTGAATGTACAGCAGTCCGCCCTTACAGTGTTTGATCAGTAAATTATTTATGACTTCGGAAGATGGTCAAGGTAGCTTGCTTCCAAGCCACTCCACTAGATGGGCATGTAGTCGTAGTAGTCGGCCCAGAATGCCTCTCTTCTTTACTAAAATACTATTTCGGATGAATGGGGAATTACGTCGCTCTTTGATCTGCAGAATAAGGCTTAGGAGCTCTCTCTTTTATGGCAGAGATCTCTCCATACCAAGAAACCGAATCACAATGGATTAAAGCCCTCCTTTTCCTTCCAATTAGTGAGATTCTATCTCACGCGGCTATCTAAAGAATGAAGAACCGCTACTGAACGAGAGCGAGTGAAGTGAGTAAGCACGGAACGAGCTAAATAGAAGTTGTAGCAACGAGCTACTAAGGAATGACTGTGTTGGAGTTTCAAGCGTAGAGCTCGGTACTTTCAATTTCATGATTGTATTCCAGGCTGAGCACAACATCCTTATGCACCCATTTCACATCTTAGGCCTAGCTGGTGTAATAGGCGGCTCTCGGAATGAATAATAATTTTTCTTCTATGATCGATCGATTTAAACATCAATAGATCCGAATTGGATCAGTTTCTCCTCAACAAATAAGTGCTTGCACCATTAAAATCCTGCCTAATGGAGAGATAGTTGTAGAGGTAACAAAACCCTATACTTTTCATTACAAAACTAACAAACTAGAAAAAGATGGATTATTTTGTGAAAGAATTTTACCTACTCCTGCTTCTACCGGATCCAAGAGGGTCGATGCCCGATTCACCGACCCATTACTCATTCCTTCCCGACTCGATAGGGATTGCAATCTCGAGAGAGGGAGCAACAATTGACCTCCTACAATAGGTAGATGGGGTGGACGAGCGCTGCGGTAACAAGCCGTAAGAAAGATGAGCAGAGCATTCCTTCCGCCGGCCTTTATAGGAGCAGGGGAGCGTGGTGAGATAGATAGACGTCCAATCCTGCAGCAGCTAGTTGCTCGGCCTTAGTATGGGGCTGATCTCAGACTTCAATCAACCCCTTCGTACTTCGATCCAATCAATCGATCGATCAAGAGGCTAATCTCTTTTGTTTGGGCCGGTAGCTAAAAGAAAGTCCTCGCTTTCTCTTGAACAAGGGAAGGGCACCTGTAGGGATTAGTGTGTGAGATCGCGATCCACAAACTGACGTATGGGACTCACCCTTTTACTTGGGAATAGAGAGGGGAAACATAGCATGTCACAAGAGCGAGGCGAGGGTTGGAACCCTACTGCGAGAGGGACGCCTCGCGAGCCGGGCTTTTACAGTCAACACAAAGTCGGAAACAGCTTTGAACTCCGACTCCGGTAACCTCCTGAACCTTATCCATTACGTCAACCCTTCTTCAACAAGGGGAAGATAGGAGGGAATTCCCTTTTTCAAGGCCCCTAACCTAGTCCTGGTTTGGTTCTCCAGTGGAAAGATTTGAGATACCTTCTCCTACCCTATAAAGTAAGGGAGACTGACACTATGCTTTGTAGAAAGCGAGATAGTGATAAGGAGTTGCGGAAAAGTCCCCGAAAAAAGGAAGCGACTCTTCGTTCTACCTTCCATGGCGGATCGAATAGCCTCTTTCCCAGTTCTGTTGATGGATCGCCTAGAATCGTCTTCCCTAGAGATACTAGGAAGTAGCAAGAAAGAATAGATATATAAGAATAAGGAATGGATGGGGCTCCTAACTCGAGAAAATCAGTCTTTCAAATAGTATTTTATACCCAGAAGTTCAATGTCATATTAGGGGTTCGATCTCTGTCTTGACTCCGGCCTAAGAATCAAACCAAATATTTTGTGGTGGGCCATTATGTTCCCTTGTCTCCCCTTAGAGGGGAGGGGTGGAACTATTGAGGAGTTTATGTGAGACAGCATCAGAATTCTCCGATTTAATAGAGTTAGCAAGATCCGGGTGACCAGAGTGATCAGCAGCTTGATCAGCTTAAGGGGAAGTTTCGCAGGTTTGTGAAGCCTACTTGTGAAGAGAAGAGTCGTCAGGCTATTGCAGAGTGAAGGAAGGTGTCTTGTCTTGGCCTAGGCCTACTTGTGTCAACACCCATAAAGTGCGGAATATCATATATAATGTGATTATTGTATATATTGATTTTTTTGAATAAAAAGTATATGTACTTTATTTAGTATTTAATTAGGAGGTTTCTCTTTTTCCTCAGGGAAAAGGATATCCCTTTGCCATTTCCTTGCGCTAGCTATCCACTCCTCTTTTCACTTTTTATCATCATCATTTCAATTTCTTTTCTGTTCTAATTCGAATTCCAGCTTTGGAATCTCTCTTCCTTCTTTGGCTCTCTTTTCTTTATTAATTATCTAATAGACTTCTCTCTTTAGATAGATTTTTCTTTTCATAATGTTTCCTTATGATTTTTCTTTTTTTTCTAAAGCGGCATTCTCCCTTCTATCTATCTTGAATTGAATTATGGAACTTTCTCCCCCAGCTGCGGAACTAACGAGTCTGATCAATAGAGTCCGTCATTTTTTCTATTCCTTCCTACTTATTCTTCCTCTATTATGTGCTTTTATCATATTTTCCTGAAACTCGATAAAATAGAGTTGTTTGAGACCAAATGTTATAGAGTTGGGGGCTCTCTGGGGAGGCACACCTTCACTTCCTTCTTAATGAAGGGGTTCCCCGGGAGTCTGACCTTGTCCTTTCTTTTAATTGTCGGGGCCATCATGAGTGCCGAAACCTATTTCGGTAAGATTATGATGGCTCATTCGGGCGCATCAAGCTCTGAAGATCCAAACTGGACGGAAGCCTTGAGATCTTCTAAAGGGCAAGGAGAGACTTCAGAAAGGGAAAGCACATGCACATCGTCGTCCATTAACCTACAAAAAGAAAGAGCACGTCCGGCGCCTGCCCCAAATGAATTAGCTTCCTCTGCCCCTGTCGTCCCCTTTCCATATCAAGAAGATGAGATCATAGGGGGCGACAGTGTAGAAAGCATCCAACAACGGCCTTTGAGTTTGAGGAGAAAAACCCCTCCTTCTGCCGAGGTCATACATCATACAACATGCTCGAATTGAAGCCGAAGACCTATTCGAGGTCAAGGTCGATATTTTCAGGGTCATGTCTGGCCTTGATCCAGAAGGAGATTGGCTGGGACAGGGAGCTCGGGCCCTCGAGAATCCGCGTACCGCCACGGGAGAACATTCCTTGGAGAAACTCCATACCCTTCTTTCGGATCTCGAATCGAGGGGAGTAAATTCCGAGGCCTTCTCTCAATTAAAGGGGAAGGCAGCCACTCATGCTCTGTAGCTGTCTTCCTCGCTTCGTCTTCGGCTTTCAGAGTTGTGAACTAACCTCTTCCTTTTACAGCCAGACAACTGGCAGATAAGGAAGAGATTTAGGCACCTTAATTGACCTACCAGACTCTAAAGAAAGGGTACCACTTATTTGGAAACTAGAAACTTGCCGGTTTCCAAGAGAAACTCGATGCTACTTTAACACAAAGGCCGGTGTCCATCATTGAAAGTGGCATCTCTGTTTGCGCACATTGGAGAAAGTGCTCTGCTAGTGAAATCGGTCCATTGACACCTATAATTTTTTCAGCCTTGTTCAAAGGTTTTAGTTTCACTTGAAAACTAAAGTGAAACTCTTTCCCTATACTGATTTGAGATTGAATCGCATGAAACGATCCCTTTTCTGCCTTCTTGGCTATTAGATGCTTACGCGCTGTATAGAACGTTTCAAACATTCAAAGGTTCCAATGGAACTTCTTCGTAGTGGCTCCCTTACATCCCTCATTTCTGAGGGAACCTCAAAGTGGCTCTATTTCATTATATTCCATCAATATCCCAATTCCATTCATTTAATATGCCTTTGGTGTCATTGACATAACAGATGTCGTTTCTAGTCTATCTCTTTCTATTTCTTTTCTATATAGGGAAAGTTCAAAAATCATCATATAATAATCCCCATAAATCGCAGTAGAAAAGAAATAAGGGATATTGATCTGGTTTCAAGATCTATGGCTATTCATTTAAGTCTTCGGGTAGCACCACTAGATCTTCAACAAGGTGGAAATTCTCGTATTCTGTATGTACATGTTCCTGCGGCTCGGATGAGTATTCTTGTTTATATCGTTACGGCTGTAAACACTTTTTTGTTCCTATTAACAAAACATCCCCTTTTTCTTCACTCTTCCGGAACCGGTACAGAAATAGGTGCTTTTTCTACATTGTTTACCTTAGTTACTGGGGGGTTTCGGGGAAAACCTCTGTGGGGCACCTTTTGGATGTGGGATGCTCGTTTAACCTCTGTATTCATCTTGTTCCTTATTTACCTGGGTGCACTACGTTTTCAAAAGCTTTCTGTCGAACCGGCTCCTATTTCAATCCGTGCTGGACCGATTGATATACCAATAATCAAGTCTTCAGTCAACTGGTGGAATACATTGCATCAACCTGGGAGCATTAGCCGATCTGGTACATCAATACAGCAAAGCAGCGCTTAATACACCGGCAACTCCCATCATATGAAAGTGGTTCAAGGTCCAATTATGAAACCCTTGAAAAAAAGGATGAATCGAAGTATAGCTGCTACACCAAAACTAGGTGCAAAGAATCAACCAGACTGACCTAGTGGATAAATCTGAAATACAGAAAGAAAAACAGCAATTGGACCAGAGAATGCGATTGCATTATAAGGTCTCAATTGAAGAGATCGAGGAAGCTCGAATCAACGTAACATGAAACCTATTAGGCCAAAAGCTCCATGGAGAGAAACAAAAGTCCACAGATCCCCCAATTGACACCAACGAGAAAAATCTCCTTGTGCTTCAGGACCCCATAGTAACAACAACGAATGTGCTAAACTATTAGCAGGAGTAGAAAACTGCGGCAGTTAAAAAATTGCAGCCTTCCAAATAAGAACTGGCCAATCCATGGGTATACCATGAAGTTACAAAGGTTGTACCTGTGAACCAACCCCCTAAAGCGAAATAGGCTCAAGTAAAGAGCAATAGACCGGACCAGCCTAAAAAAACGAAACGGTCCCTCCGTAACCAGTCATCCATAATATTGAATATTTGACGATACATTCTGTACCTTGCTAAAAAACCGATCCTTGTTTACCAACCACAAATTGTCTAACCAAATCCAATTCTCTCTCGATACGTTCCTCAAAAAATCCGATTCGGGCGGATTCTTCCCCCAACTAACGAAGAGATCTTGGCGGAATTGCCACATATGAAATTGAGCACAGTTTTGCAAAGAAATAGGCCACTTGTTTCTCGAGAAGAGATGAGGACATACAAGTCCTCAAACTAATGGAAGCAGGAACCCTAATAGAAAGAAAAGTATATGGAAGAAAAAGAATGTTCCCTCTTCTAGTTTTAATATGAATTGACTCCGCTTTGGTCACTAGCTCCGTAGGTCCCTAAGCAACTTCTCTCATAGTCACTATGGCCGAAGGTTAGCAAGCCTGCTCCCAGGTCAGCAATGGAACCTTTCAAGGATAAGCGATCACTATCCTTTTCTTGCTTTCTTCTTGTCTTGAATTTTATAGAACGACTTTATCTCAGGTGTAGTTGGTTAGGATGAAGCGTTAGTAGATATAGCAAGTGTGTCAGGGATGCGGCTCGGGTATAGTAGGTCTGGACACCTAGCATGAAAGAGCCTTCTCTGGTAGCAGCACTATACCTTAGTATCTCTCTAGCTTCCAGTCTATATAAAACGTAGTTAGGAGAGGTCAGTCTCGCAACAAAATATTTTCTTTGTGCATCGGTAAAAAAAACATACTTTTTGGGGGAGAGATACTATTTCACCAATCGAGTCACAGGTATCTAACATATTCATACCTAACGATTTTCCACAAAGTGGTGACGAAACGTATAACTTGTACAAATCTTTCCATTTTCCAAGTCGATCCGATCAATTCGTTCGTAGAGCTATTTACTCGATCGCAGACATTTCTGGAACACCTCTAACAGAGGGGCAAATAGTCAATTTTGAAAGAACTTATTGTCAACCTCTTTCAGATATGAATCTATCTGATTCAGAAGGGAAGAACTTGCATCAGTATCTCAATTTCAATTCAAACATGGGTTTGATTCACACTCCATGTTCTGAGAAAGATTTATCATCCGAAAAGAGGAAAAACGGAGTCTTTGTCTAAAGCAATGCGCTGAGAAAGGGTAGATGTACAGAACCTTTCAACGAGATAGTGCAAAGAATCTTTTAAATGAGAAGATTGATTCCGTAGAAAGACGAAAGTGGATTCGCATTCATATACATAAGAATTATATAAGAAGAAGAAGAATCTTTGATTTTTTTTGAAAAGGAGTAACCGAGCTTCTTTGAAGTAATAAGACTATTCAAATTCCAATATTCATGGAGAAAGAATCAAAACGAAATACTTGTATTGTACGAGCCCCTATCTCAATTACAAGTAAGGAGCTATTACCCTATGCCTATGGTCTTCGTTCCTTACACGATAGATTGAGAGCCAGATTGAGATGCCCTATCGAGGGAGTCTCCAGCTCTACATCTATCTACTATTAAAAAAGGAAGGGGATATGGTTTGAGTTACCCAGCTCAGTTACAAACAAGGTTCAGAGAACAACCTAATTACGAAAGAACCCCTGTTGATTTGCCAAAGATCTACAAGCCAGGATTCTAGAGAAAGAGATGCTATTAAGGATACTTTAACAGAACCTTAGGACTTGTCTTGAGTTGGGCATCCCTGACTCCATTCCTGACTAGAGAAGGGAATGCGGTGAATCACCAGTTTGGATAGAAGAATAGGCACCCACGAATTAGCAGAATATTTGCGGGATCTATCGAGTGGAAAATCGGGATGTCGATACACCTAAGAGCTACCAAACACGATCACCAACAAGAGAGTAGAAAGTGCTGGCTTGGGGCTCAACCTCTATTAGAGGGCAGACTGCTGTCTTGATTAGGCGTAATGCTCCCCCTTCGTCATAAGGCGTGCTTTCTCACCATAATGATGATCAAATCACGATCATGGGGTTGCCCGGTTCTAATTCCATATGAAGAATAAAATGGAAATCAAGACCCCGAAGCTTCTTTAGTTCCAGATGATGCGGATCCAATCTCATCTCCTGAGCTATACCTATAACTTATGCAAGGTTAAAGTTAAAGTTCTTCCTACGGGGTATAAGGCACTCGCCATCCTTGAAATAGAAAATTGCGGACGCGGTTCTCTCGTCGTGAAAGAAGTAATAAAAGGGAAGCCCGGGGTCAAAGCGCGTTCGTTGTTGCCTGTATAGCTTTCTAGAGCAGAGATCCAGAAACGCATTCTAG
>CM067329.1:24637500-24690000 GCA_034376525.1 Nicotiana benthamiana
ATGAGTCAGCATCACAAATAGAGAAAGAGATTGGATCCGCATCATCTGGAAAGATCCCTCAACATGGGTGTGCTATAAAACTAGGAGAAGAATAGAACGAGATAGTGCAAAGATATCTTGGAGGGGAACAACAGCTGGAAACGACTTACAACGAGATAGTGCAAAGAAACTTAGGAACCGCTGCCCGAACTTCTTCACTTGGTTGGACAGGAGATGCAGCGCGCTTAGCGTCGGAAAGATCCCTCAACACGGGTGCTATAAAACTAGGAGAAGAACAGACCTAAACGGATCAATTCCTTTGACCGCTCGTTTCGAGCTTCCAGTTATTCTGGATTGTTAACGTGGTTCGATGGCGCCGATGGAAGGAACCACTGGAGATTCATCCAACTTCGATCCCCTAATGGCAAGTGCGTAGGCTATAGAATCCCAAATAGAGCTCCTTCGGCTCTAAACAACTACTGTGCTTATTAGAGTTACTGCGTTATATTGGGCTTTTGACCTGATTTAGCCCCTTACCCTTTCTTTCAATGTTTCCAATTCCCTAAGCAAGATATGGTGGGTGCCAGCAACTTTCACTTGTTAGGAGTAGGGGCTGAAAAGAGCTCTTTGTATAGGTTGGGTTTTCTGGGCTTTGATGCTTACCTCTTATTATTAAAAGGGGAAGGTTTAATAAAGGAGCTTTTCAACCCTTTTGCTGGATTGCTGGTCCGCAGTCCCGCCCTATAGAATGAATAAGGAGAGGCTTATCGATGACCGAACCACTCTTATACTACTCCTTACCTCACCCCCCTTGTCACTTAAAGGAAAAGCCAGAGAAGGGGTAGAATTACTGAATGAATACGAGCTGTGGCTAATACCCGAGGCATAAAAGAAGCATTTTCTACCGGATCCCGAAACCACCAACCACCCCGACCTAATTCATGATAAGCCCACCAACTTCCTGGCAAAATGCCTACGGTTAAAAACCACCGACATGTCAAGATCCAAATTCAAATTGGTTCCTGGTCCTGGTCAGAGACCACTGTGTTCGCGACGGCGATCCAACAAAGAGGCGAAGTAGTGGTATCTTTCTTTCCATTACGAACGACACGCTTCGCCTGCTCCCTCCCAGCGGCCTCAACCCAAAGGCGCAGGTTGATCTCTCTGGTTGAGGCTGCATTCATTTATTCATATTCAACTTGACACGTGAGAAGGGCTTACTCTACTAGTGGCTCGGCTTGGTCTCGCTCCCTTCCCGCACTATTCCTCCCCACTAAAAAGAGCGATTGAGAATCTCGAGAACCTTTCCGAACGTCTGTCCTCGCGGGGCGATTGGAAAAGAAAGGAGTATTTAATTCTTTTACTGCCTTCCATTCCACTATTTTGATCGAATTAATTGCTCTTCCGAACGACCAAGTCATAATGAGATTAAAAACCGATGCTTCCTTGGCCGTGTGGAACATGGATTAGCATTATGTCATTCCTAAAAGTGGTGACCCACCCAGGATTTCTATGTACGGACTTAGAGATCAATAGAATATGTTTCTTTCCATTCCTTGTGATTCCTCATTTGGTTCCTAAAACGTGAGGTGAGCTGCTGATTCTACTCTTGGAGTGACTCAACATAATGCTTCCAGAAAAGGCTTTTAACCGGAAATAAGATAAAAGAATAAAAAAAAAGACCATAATAGATCTATGATTAGCCCTCGATCGGGATGGTCCTGTCGAAGAACTTGATTCATGCAAAGAAAGAAACTTAGGATAGGAGACGAGTGTTTGGCCAAAAGACGGCGTTGGATCGACTCAACAGAATCCCCGCTATTACCTCATCCGGATAGGGGACCACTGGGAGCGTCCGATTCGATGGACCAGCTTCTTCCACTCCGGAGCCATGAGGAGTTACTTACCCCTTTACACTCACGGGATAGATAGAGGAACGAATGGAATGAGTTGAACTTGAACTTAGAAAAAGAAAAGATACGGAATAGGGATTCGTCTCACTACATTCAACTCATTTCGTTTCACTCAAAGCTTGAAAAAGAACAGTATAGGGATTTGTTGAACTATGTTCAACTCATTCAGTTGAACTCAAATAGACATATCTAATAGGTATCAACTCAACACCCTAACCGGAAAGGGCAAAAGCAGCGACTTTGCCGTATCGACTCATTCTTTCAACCTTAGGGGACTCAAAGAAGTTTACCTGGAGCTTCACTCCTCCGGAAGTCGAATGAGCGGGAGTGCAGTTGCTCCTCGGATAGGTCGGGCAGAGCGGCACCTTTTAGAGAGTCCATGACAAAGGTACGAGCAAGAAAGGCGGCCATCCGTCATGGAGCATGGCTGTTCATGTAAGAAGAATGGACTTTGATAGCCACTTTCTAGGCCGGTTAAAGGATGTATCTTTCTTTTCATGCGAGGAGCAACTCTTCTTGGGCTTACCCCCATCCACTGCTACACCTACGACTGAACTAACGGAAAGATACGTATCTCAGTGAATGAGTTGAACATGTTGTCCCTATTCCCTATGTCTTCTAGTCTAAACTCTGATCCCGGCCTCCACTTATAAGGGAAAGCAGCATAACCCAGAACGGAACTTTCTTCCTTGTGAGACCGCCTCCGTCTTCTAGTCTGGTCTTTCCTATTGGTGTTGTTCCATAGGGGATTCAGTGTTCCATGAAAAAGACATATATGGTAGAATCGTAACCATAAAATACGACCCTAATCGAAATGCATACATTTGTCTCATACACTATGGGGATGGTGAGAAGAGATATATTTTACATCCCAGAGGGGCTATAATTGGAGATACCATTGTTTCTGGTACAAAAGTTCCTATAAAAATGGGAAATGCCCTACCTTTGAGTGCGGTTTGAACTATTGATTTACGTAATTTGAAATAACCAATTAGGTTTACGACGAAACCTAGAAATCGATCACTGATCCAATTTGAGTACCTCTGCAGGATAGACCTCAACAGAAAACTAAAGAGTAACGGCAGCAAGTGATTGAGTTCAGTAGTTCCTCATATAAAATTATTGACTCTAGAGATATAGTAATATGGAGAAGACACGACATCTTCAGCGGAATCTTCATCTTTCTTCTCCAGTTGATAATGCATATTCATATTGAACTTCAACTAATGTCACTTGCTCAACAATTGCCTTCTTCCACAGTAGCTTCCCCTCCATCCTGAGGCGAGTCCACAAATCCAATTTTTTCTTATGTACCCATAGGTACTATATTGGATTTGAATCAGATTTCGGATCAATCTATATTGAGTGACTGCCTCCATTATGTTGTTGCTAGCAAATACCACTATTTTTGGTTTTGGATCTTCCAAATCATTCCCGCAGGAGATCCGGACCCATTTTTTTCTGATCCTTCGAGAAAAAGATTCATTCTCTTCATAAAAAAGCGGACTACCTTCGGCTACTACAAGATCTTTATATACCAAAGAATGAGCCTACTTTACGCACTTCCGCACTAAGCAGGCAAGGCCAACTACACAAGCAAGAAGGCATCGCATGCGGCTTCCAATCCAATGACAAGCAAAAGACGAAGAAGTAACTTACTATAGCTTACCTCCTTGTGCCCATAGCTTGACCTCCGCCTTTTTCTACCTGCACGGATGCCTTCCCTTCCTTGCAAAGCGAACCTAGTCAAGCAATGGAAGGAGAAAGGAAAAAGACCTTCCTCGCGCACAGACAGATCATCTTTAGCGAAGTCCCTCTTTCCCAACCTCTCCTACAGCATCCATTTCGTCAAAGAAGGACGGAGCAGGCACACTGACTACTCTGATTGGGCGTGGACTGGGAAAAAGTAGCAGCTAAAGGAAAGCTAAAAGGGGGAGTGAGGGGGGGGGGGAAGGAAGAATGAAAAGCACTCACTTTATTGATGGGACATTTTGATCCCCTTTTCCTCTCATCCTCCCCCGGTTCTGGTTCAGGAAAGGGTCAACGCAAGGATCTTATTTCGAAGCAATCTCTGGAGTTTTTCCTTATCCGAACGGGTCTTGCAAGAAAATAGGATTTCATATTGAGCTCCAAATATACGCTATTGGGATGGGATGGCTCCTGCTAGCTCCCCCCCCCCCCCCCCAAGAACCGCACGTGCGAGTTCCCCCGCATACGGATCAAGTGGCGAAGGCCCTTTCCTTTGCGCTTGGTAAGTGCTTCGCTGTAGCCAAGCTTACTTCTAGCCTATCGGCTAGAGCCAAGCTTCGACCGCGACTGCTCGTCGCTTCTGGCTGCCTTATTCCGTCACCCGAGATCCAAGTCAGCACCGGCAAAGATCTCTTGATTCCTCGCTCTGAAACCGCCCTTCTAGCATAACAGGTCCAATTTCAAAACGGAAGTGAAACTCTTTCACTGTCTTATACTCTTAGTAGCCCGTGAGTGGTGTGACACCAGTTCTTTGGTAGAGATATATGATGATTTAGCATTTTTGTTCAGTTTGTTCAATTTAACTGTTTCATGTTTCCGCTGTTAGTTAATGATTTAACACATGTTATTGTAAATGATAAAATAGATTAAAAATAAAAGTGTTAGAAGTTTATGAATACGGTTTGCCTAGCTTCTACGAGTAGGCGCCATCACGAAGGTGGGAATTCCGGATCGTGACATTAATATTGACTATAAAACTTATTCTAAGTAATATATATTATTTGAAAACTTTTCACTCACGTTTTAAAGTTCAATATAAATTGTTTTATTTTGTTTTTTAAGCTATTCTTTACCGAAAGTGTCAACCAAGTAATATAGGAAAGAAAATAGAAAAAGCACATTTTGGAAGATTGCCTCAATGAAAGCCATTTCCTTTCTTGTTTTCTTTCTTTTTCTTTATCATTTTTAGAACTCTTTCCCAGACCCCACCTGGTGGAAGTATACTGGGTAGTTGTTATTGTTGATTTTTAGAACTCTTAGGGGGGTTGAACCATTGGCGGATCCAGAATTTTTAAACTATGGGTGCTTAACTATTTTTAATCCGAAAATTGCTACTGATACTAGGTGCTCGGTTAATATATTTATATAAATTTATATATTTTTTATACAAGTAATAGTATTTGGCTCTAAAAGTAATGGGTGCTAAAGCACCCATAACTCATAGAATAAATCCGCCACTGGGTTGAACTAAAATAGATAGTTGTGGATCTGTCATATGTCCTGTCCCTCATTCATGTATTTGCTACTCCTAAACAACAACAACAACTATCCAGTAATATTTCACAAAGTGAGATTTGGGGAGGATAATAAGTGCACAAATAATAATTTATGCGTCGTTATCGAAACTAATAATTTATGCGTTTAGAAGCTCTCTGGCAAACGATTTTCCAGAGAGCTAGAAGTATACACAGGCAAAACTCGTAGTATTACTTAAAATGAGAATATAGTGTTGTGTGGTGTTATTAGTCGAGTACTTTCATTGAGCAGTCTCTTAAAAGTTACTTGATGAAAATTGGGTGAATCATCTCTAACCGTTAGACAAAATAATCTTTTGACCTCCTTAAACATACCAAATAACACTTCCATTCATTCCCATACACGCCTTTTCATATAGAGATGTACTGAAAGTAAAATAACAAATACTCAAACCATTGGAGATAAAGTCAGTGGAATAGAACATAATGAATACGTACACATTATGAAAAAGTACTTGGCATTTTTTCTAATTATAACAGCACTCACATCATGCTTCAACGTAAATCTATATATAGGTGCATAAATAACAGAATTGTACTAAACTAATTCAGCAACCTACAAGTTTGCAGTAAACTCTCCCGCTAGAAACAACCATCATAATTTCTAGACTCTCTTACCAAGCAACAAATAACTAGATTTACTTGCCACTTAAACCAAGCCAGAGAAATGTTGGGATTTCTCTTTAACAACAAACAATACTTTTCTAAAAGTACTTTAAACTTTGTAAAATTTTCACTCGAGGAGTTACAATAAAGAATAATTTCTTTGTCATCACATTCGACTATACTTGAGCTATCAAAATGTACAACCAGACGAGAGCAAAACGCAAACACATAATTTCAGCATGCCTAGCATTGTCACAACTTGCAGTATAGATGCGATTGTCTTCCTTACTTCGGGTTGTAGTGGAGTAGGGATTGTTATGCGTGATTCGTTAGTTTCTAGCTGCAGTTTCTTCAATTTTTCGAGGTTGTGTCGACGTAAATCATCTATAAGCAAATAGTCCCGGTGGTGGCCGAGGTAGAGGCATAAAAGGCTCATGGTATCCGTAAAAAGGCGGCGGCTCTTCCCTGAACCACCGCGCACTGGCGGAACGCATGTCGGCCCTTGGTACTCTATGATCAAAAACAAAACGACCACTGCCACTACTACTACTACTTCCTTGTCTCTTCCAAGCATGAAATTCACACCTGCATTCACGATCATCAACACGTAAAGATCGATATTGATCTTCTTTAGGTGGCGGTGGTACGTAATTTTCAACTCTATGGACCCAATCTTAACGTGGTGCATAATGATCATTTGGAACGTAATGATCACCCGTTGTATGAGTAGAAGAATCTTGATTGTAATTTCCACCTTCTCTTTTGTAATTCCTTTGTTGTGTATCATTGGAATTATTCTGCATTGGACAATTGTCTTCAGGAATATTCTTCTGGTGGCAATGATATTCATTAGTGTTTTGAGTTTCCTTGGGCAAGTTGTTCTCGGCTTGATTTTTGACATGGCTTTCCCTCTGATTCTCCATTGGAGTATTTTGATAATTCTTGCCATGATGTTTGTAATCGGTTTTTGCCTCCTTTGAACAATAGAATATGACTTTTGCATTTTTAAGTTTTCCTGATCTTCGAGTAAAGTAGTCCATGACTTGCTCTACATTGCCTGCTATTTTTGCCCATTTTCTTTCTCTATCGATCTCAACTGAATAGACACCTTTCCACAAAACAAAAACTCCAAGAGTCAATGAAGATGATCGATCACAACTGGAGTTGCGAATTACATATATGCATATGAAAATAAAAGTGGAATTTTCCTTCCAAAAATATATGGTTCCATGTATTATTGAAGATGGAAAACTCAAGGACATTATAAAAATAATAAAATATGTACATTTTATGTCTTTTAGGCCTCATTTGTTTGTATTTTTTGATGTTTAGTTCAAGCCTCAAATCATTAAGTACATTTGTTATTTTAAAGATTTAATCACTTAGTAGGTTTGAATAGATTTAAATTATTCAAAATTTAAAAAAGATTATAATATTTTTAAGAAGCTAATTAGCTAAAGACTTTTACGAAGAGAGTCTTTCAGCACCATTATATCTGCCAGCCACTAACCATCGCTACACAATCATAAGTCATAGCTATATGTCCGACCACCACTATCAATCACCAACCACCACCAGCCACGCATCTAACCGATACCATCAATCACCTCCACCATCATAACCACTACCACCGCATCAATCAACCACTAACTCCACTAGCCAGCATTGACGGTCACCATCACACCGACCTCCTCCATATACCATCATAGCTATCAATATCATCATTGCCAAACGTACACCACCATCCGTTGCCACCACAACTAGCCACCATCAGTAACCAGGGGCTAATCTACTAAGGCCTAAGGGATAGCATGCCAACCGCAAGCTTCGGTCGAAACTCAACGTATAAATAAATATTTATATAAGAAAAATACAAATATTTTTAGTGCCACCTGTAGTAACAAAAGATGCCAAGGTTGCCAATGGCAAAGGATTGGTGGTTCCACCTTAGGGGCGAGTGTTTGAGCTCCTTTGACAATATTATTTTAAACGTTGTGGCTTGCTACATCACGGTAAGATTCTATCCTTTTATATATATATATATATATATATATATATATATATATATATATATATATATATATATATATATATATCTAATTAGTGGAGGAGTATTGGTTTTTCACGTAATTAAAATAACATTTCCTTTTCAAAATCTTCTCTTCTATCATAATTATTATGTTTTTTTCGTTTGATCGATTTGTCTATATAAACATAAAAAAAAAATAACCCGAAAATTGCTCAAACTAACAAAGCATTTGCTCAAACTAAAAACGAGGCGTTCGGACGCATGTATGAGGAACTAGGGGAGAGAGGTGGGGATAAGAAGTTATTCCGGTTGGCTAAAGTAAGGGAGAGGAAGGCACGTGATCTTGACCAAGTCAGGTGTATCAAGGACGAGGATGGTAGAGTTCTGATAGGGGACTCGCAAATCAAACAGAGGTGGCAGGCGTACTTTCGGGACCTTCTTAACGAGGAGGGGGATCGGAGCATAGAGCTAGGGGAGTTGGGGCAGTCAGAGCGCCATAGAGACCTTGGGTACTGCAGGCGCATTAGGGTAGAGGAGGTCTTAGGGGCGTTGCGTAGGATGAGTAGGGGTCGAGCGACCGGGCCTGACGAGATCCCGGTGGAATTCTGGAAGTGCATGGGTAAAGCTGGAGGGGAGTGGCTCACTATGCCGTTCAATGCGATTTTCAGGACTAAAAAGATGCCGGATGAGTGGAGGTGGAGTACAGTGGTGCCCCTGTACAAGAACAAAGGGGACATCCAGTGTTGCAACAATTACAGGGGCATCAAATTAATAAGCCACACGATGAAGGTTTGGGAGAGGGTGATTGAGGCGCGTGTGAGGGAGGCGACAACTATATCTGGGAACCAGTTCGGTTTCATGCCGGGACGCTCCACCACAGAGGCGATTCACTTAGTCAGGCGGATGGCGGATCAATTCAGGGATAAGAAGAAGGACCTTCATATGGTGCTTATCGACTTGGAGAAGGCGTATGACAAGGTTCCGAGGGAGGTGCTATGGAGGTGCTTGGAGGCGAAGAGTGTGCCAGAAGCCTATATCAGAGTAATCAAGGACATGTACAATGGAGCTAAGTCTAGGGTTAGGACGGTGGGGGGCGTATCAGACCATTTTCCTGTGGTAATGAGGCTCCATCAAGGATCGGCGCTGAGCCCCCTGTTGTTCGCCTTAGTGTTGGATGCTCTGACCCGACATATCCAAGGGGATGTGCCTTGGTGTATGCTCTTTGCTGATGATAAAATATTGATAGACGAGACGAGGGCCGGTGTTAGTGAAAGGTTAGAGATATGGAGACAGACCCTTGAGTCTAAGGGTTTCAAGATTAGCAGATCTAAGACAGAATATCTGGAGTGCAAGTTTGGCGACGAGCCGAGTGGGGTAAGCGGGGAAGTGATGCTTGGTTCTCAGGCCATCGCCAAGAGGGACAGTGTGAGATATCTTGGGTCTGTGATCCAGGGGGACAGAGAGATTGACGGGGACGTCACCCATCAGATAGGAGCAGGGTGGTCAAAGTGGAGGCTTGCTTCAGGGGTCCTGTGTGACAAGAAGATCCCGCACAAACTAAAGGGGAAATTCTACAGAGCCGTGGTTAGACCTGCAATGTTGTATGGGGCGGAGTGCTGGCCCGTGAAGAACTCGCATGTTCAGAGAATGAAGGTTGCGGAGATGAGGATGCTTAGGTGGATGTATGGGCACACCAGGCTGGATAAGATCAAGAATGAAGTTATTCGACAGAAGGTAGGGGTGGCCCCGGTGGACGAAAAGATGCGGGAACCGAGGCTGAGGTGGTTCGGGCATGTTCGGAGGAGGGGATCCGATGCCCCGGTGAGGAGCTTCGAGCGGTTGGAGATTGTTGGTGGTCGGCGAGGGAGAGGGAGGCCTAAGAAGCATTGGGGAGAGGTGATTAGGCAGGACATGGCCATAATGCAGGTTACCGAGGACATGACTCTTGATAGGGGAGTCTGGAGGTCTAGGATCAAGATTGTAGGTTAGGGGCTCATATGTGATTAGTGTTTTAGTATGGTAGTTCCTGCTTGATATTACTGCATGCGACTGTATTTATGTTGCTTATGTTTGCATAACTATTTACGTTACTTTTGTGGGAGCACCTATGCTTTATTATTTGATTTTGTCTTGCTTGTGTTTCTAATTTTATCTCTGTTTCTTAATGCAGCTTTCTCATTTTTACTCTACTCGCCGAGGGTCTATTGGAAGCAGCCTCTCTGCCCTTTCGGGCAGGGGTAAGGCTCGTCTACAGATTACCCTCCCCAGACCCCACCTCGTGGGAGTATACTGGATAGTTGTTGTTGTTGTTGTTGTTAACAAAACATTTACTCTATCTAAACCGAGTAACTAGCTAACACTTCTACTTTTAAAGCATCGTAATATCCGAAACCTCTATATCCTGGATCTGCTATTCAATAAGCATTAGTGTTAGCCACTACGATCAATCACCTCCACCATCACAGTTATGGGCGAAGATAGAGGGCACAAATGGGTTCATCCTTTTAATCGAAAAATTATATTTTCTATATATGGTTGAAATTACTTTTATATATATAGAATAGATGTTGAATCTCCTTTACTTTTTGCTTTTACTTTTCGTGCGTTTAGATTCAGGCATTTTAATTAGAAAAACAACCCCTTGGGATATCTTCTAAAACTCAAAATTTATTTTCAACATCCACTCAAGAAGCAAAAATGAGGAAGCAGTGTAAAGAGTTGTTTTTCTCTATAATATGGTCAACGAGTTGTTGTACTTATCCACTGGCTGTACCCTTATTATTTAAAAGTCTTCTGAATGTTCTAACAATCGTTTTGTCAAATGACAGAGAGATTCATTAGATATTGGACAAGCAATATATAGCGGAACACTCTATTTAATGTTCTTAGACCTTTGTAAAGCACAAACCATATGAAGTTTGTAATTATTTTCTAAAATACGATTAGAACTACAAGCCCAGAACAAAAAGCTACCAGTACCTTCCAGTCGAAGAATTCCTTTCCTCACTTTTTTGACACAGGCATCGCAACAACCAATGGCTTCTATTTGTAATATACAGTCCTGCAAAAAATGAAGAAGAAAGGATATACACTGAACTAGGAAGAATGAAACTATACAGAACTGCAGAAATAACATGGCCAAAACATAATAATGGAGAAAAGAACAAATTAGTACCGGTTTAGGAGCTTCATGCTCCATGGAGACAAGAACGGCTCTAGGGTAAGGAAGCACACAAATATTTAAGGGCCCAAAAATATAAAGTACTGCCACTATATTAATATATAACATATTAATAATATATTTCCATTTGTTATGAAATATTACATTATGGTGGATGTCCATAACTCCTATAACACCCACTATTTTTATCCATTATCTCCATAACTCCCACTACTCCAATACTTATGGTTGTAATTCCCACACCTCCATGATCTCCCACATGATCTTCCTCCATGATCTCAAAAGCTTAATGACATATTTATGGAATTCTTTTAGTATACCTCTATGTAGTACTATAAATAGAGGATGAGAAATCATTTTGTAATACACTTGGATACACAGAAGAAATACATTCTCTTCTCTATTTCTCTCTACTTTGTTGTCTATCTTTTGTTTATTACTTTGAGCTAAGTTTTGTAACACGTTATCAGCACGAAGCTCTACTATCTCAAGAATCTCTTTGAGAAAATTAAGGTATTTTTTCTCCTCCTAATTTTGTTTTAATTATGTCTGACATTATGAAAAGAAAGTTTGTTGCCCTTGAAATTTCGGGCAAGAACTACATGACATGGGTGTTGGATGCTGAAATCCATTTTGATACAATGGGTCTTGGAGACGCCATTAAAGACAGAAATAATGCATCCACCCAAGACTGTGCTAAGGCCTTGATTTTCTTGCGCCATCACCTTGATGAAGGTTTGAAAATTGAATATCTCACAGTCAAAGATCCACTTATCTTGTGGAATGGCTTAAAGGAGAGATATGACAACTTAAAGTTGGTCACTCTGCCACAAGCACGATATGATTGGGCTCATCTGAGGCTCCAAGACTTTAAGTCTGTTTCTGAATATAATTCTGCAATGTTTAAAATTACTTCTAAATTGAAACTCTGTGGAGATACTATAACTGATTATGATATGCTTGAAAAAACGTTTACAACGTTTCATGCCTCTAATATGGTTCTGCAACAACAGTACAGAGAGAAAGGTTTCAAAAAGTACTCTGAGCTGATTTCTCTTCTCCTTGTGGCTGAGCGAAACAATGACCTGCTCATGAGAAATCACGAAAATCGACCCACTGGGTCTTCACCATTTCCTGAAGTAGATAAGGCGTATTCCCATTATGCTAAGCGTGGAAAAGGCTATGGCTTTAATCATGGTCGTGGTCGTGGTCGTGGTCGGGGTCATGGCCGTGGACGTGGACAAGGAAGAAATTTTCCTGGTGTTAGTCACCCCCCAAAGAGATATAACCACCAAAAGCGGAAATGGAATTATGAGAATCCAAAAGCAAATAGTTCAGAAACTATATGTTATCGTTGCGGTGGAAAAGAGCACTGGGCAAGAATTTACCGTGTACCAAGACATTTGGTTGAGCTTTATCAAGCATCTCTAAAGAGTAAAGGCCCTGAAACCAATTTTGTCTCTGACAATACTTTTGACATCACCCACTTGGATGTGGCAGACTTCTTTGAGCACCCTGAGGGGAAAATAGATCACTTGATCGGTGATGGATCTATGGTTAAAGAAGATTGAGCAGTTTGATATATTTTTTTTTACTTATTCGTAGTAGTTAATGAATAAACTATTATCATAGTTTACATAAGTTATCTATTATTGTGATATGGTTCAAATTTTATATTTTCTGCTTTAAGCTAGTAAAGCTAAGTATCAAGCAAGTATTCGTTAAAATTATAATATGCTTGAAATAAAATAATAAAAAAAATACATTAAACAGAATGATCAGTTTCATTTTTGTAATCCTTTCTAATCTGCTCGGTGTTAATGTGTTAGCACATTAAAGGTGCTATTATGCTAGTAGTATGAACCTGAAACAGATTCACTGCCAATAGCTATTAACTCAATTAGTTGAATCATTATAGGTGGAACACTCAGTTCAAAACAATTCAATCAATGATCAAATATCGATATGTACCTTAAGAGTTTTATCAACTTGACAAATAATCTGTATTATGGTTTTAAAATATATAACTTTAGATTACACATTCATCTTATGCTTTATTTGTAATTATTCTTCAGTAAGTTAATCGATTAACATAACAAATAATCGATTAACCAATATATTCTATTAAACTGGACCTTTTCCGCAAGGCATGTTAGTCGACTATCCGATTTAGTTAATCGACTAACCTCAGCAGATTTTGAAAATATTGTTTAATTATTAAGCAACGAATACAAGAGTATTAAAAGGAGAATAACTATGATAAAAGATATCTTTTTTCATAATGACCGCACTGAAACTATTATGTTGAATTATATACTTAAATTTGTTTATTCTCATATCTATAAAAAAAAATATATACTAATATTTTTCGTATATTTCTTTTGTATGTCAAACCATGGGAAGCAAATATGGATATCTCACAAAGCAAACTTGGATCAACGTCTAATTGTAAAAATATTTGTTTAATTGATTCATGTACCACACTTACGATATTCAAAGAGAAGAAATATTTCTCTCATTTAAGTATGTGTAAGGCAGATGTTACTACAATTTCTGGTAGTAGTAAATTGATTGAAGGCTCCGGAAGAGCAACTATAACTCTGCCTAAAGGAACAATATTTATCATAGAGAATGTAATGTTCTCTTCCAAGTCCAAGAGGAACTTGTTGAGTTTTAAAGATATCCGTCAAAATGGATATCATATTGAGACAATAGATGAGAATAATCTTGAATACCTCATCATTACAAAGAATTTTCTGGCCAAAAGAGGGTTATTGAGAAGTTCCCAGCTTTATCTTGTGGCCTGTATTGGACAAAAATTAGTGCAATTGAGGCACATATCACAGTAAACCAAAAGGTTACTGATTCCAATACTTTTGTACTTTGGCATGATCGATTGGGACATCCTGGATCAATTATGATGAGACGGATTATAGAAAACTCATATGGGCATCCATTAAAGAATTTAAAGATTCTTTCAAAAATGAATTTTCTTGCACTTCTTGTTATCAAGGCAAGTTAATTATTAGACCATCACCAACAAAGGTTGGAACTGAGTCACCTACGTTTTTGGAACGTATACAAGGGGATATTTGTGGACCTATTCACCCACCTAGTGGGTCCTTTAGATATTTTATGGTCTTAATAGACGCATCCTCTAGATGGTCTCATGTGTTCCTATTGTCATCACGCAACCTTGCGTTTGCAAAATTAATGGCACAAATAATTCGATTACGAGCACAATTTCCTAATAATCCAATTAAGTCTATTAGACTAGATAATGCTGTTGAGTTTTCATCCCAAGCATTTAATGATTATTGCTTATCAATTGGGATAAAAGTGGAACATCCTGTAGCTCATGTTCACACTCAAAATGGTCTTGCAGAATCTTTAATTAAACGTCTGCAGTTGATTGCAAGACCATTACTCATGAAAACGAGGCTGCCCACTTCGGTTTGGGGTCACGCCATTTTGCATGCAGCAATGCTAGTTCGTCTCAGACCGACGAATTATCACAAATATTCCTCGTTGCAATTAGTTTTGGGTCATGAACCTAATATATCCCATTTAAGAATTTTTGGATACGCAGTATATGTGCCTGTAGCACCGCCATACCGCACCAAAATGGGTCCGCAAAGAAGGTTAGGAATATATGTTGGGTTTGAATCGCCCTCCATTATTCGTTACCTCGAAACATTGACAGGGGATTTGTTCACTGCACGATTTGCAGACTGTCGATTCGATGAGACACTTTTCCCAAAATTAGGGGGAGAAGTTGGTGAAACCAAACGGAAAATTTGTGGAAAAATCCATCATTATCTCATCTTGATCCACATACCTTTATTTGTGAAAAAGAGGTGCAAAATATTATCCATTTGCAAAGAATAGCAAATCAAATACCTGACGCATTCACGGACTTGAAAAGGATAACAAAATCTCACATCCCCGCAGAGAATGTTCCAATCCGTATTAATGTCCCTATTGGACAATCTTCTAGTGTCATATCTAATGAGTCGAAAGCACGCCTAAAACGTGGTAGGCCATTAGGTTCTAAAGATCGAAATCCTAGAAAAAGGAAAGCAAATGATCAAAATGACACTACGAAAGAATCTCATGAGGAAATTCACGATTTAATAAATTCTGAGATTCATGAAGAATCCATTGAGCCCGAGACTCAGGAAAATAAGGAACTATCAATAAATCCAATCGATATTGAGACAAATTTTAATCGAGTGGATATAGTGGTGGATTATGTCTTTGCATATAATGTTGCATCTAGCATTATGCAAGAAAGTGAGGATCTTGAACCTCAATTTGTTGGAGAATGTCGACAAAGACTTGATTGGCCAAAATGGCAAGAAGCAATCCAATCAGAATTGAATTCACTTGCAAAACGTGAAGTTTTGGGCCTATAGTTGAAACACCTAATGGTGTTAAGCCTGTTGGCTATAGATGGGTCTTTGTACGCAAGAGAAATGAGAAAAACAAGGTACAAAGATATAAGGCACGCCTTGTTGCACAAGGATTTTCTCAAAGGCCTGGTGTCGATTATGAAGAAACATATTCACCCGTAATGGATGCTATAACTTTCCGTTATCTCATTAGTTTTGCTGTCCTTGAAAAGCTTGACATGCATTAAATGGATGTGGTTACTGCCTATCTTTATGGCTCACTTGATAATGAGATATACATGAAAATTCCCGATGGATTCAAAATGCCAAACACTCATAATTCAAAGTCCCGGGAAATGTTTTCAATCAAATTGCAAAGATCTTTGTATGGTCTAAAGCAATCAGGACGAATATGGTATAATCGTCTTAGTGAGTATTTATTAAAGGAAGGCTATATAAATGATGCCATTTGCCCATGTGTTTTTATAAAGAAAACAACATCGGAATTTGTTGTACTTGCCGTATATGTCGATGACATAAACCTTAATGGAACTCCCATAGAACTCCAAAAGGCAATTGATTATTTAAAGAATGAATTCGAGATAAAAGATCTCGGAAAGACAAAATTATGTCTTGGTTTGCAAATTGAATATTTGGCAAACGGAATTTTTGTTCATCAATCTGCCTATATAGAAAAGGTATTGAAACGGTTTTACATGGATGGAGCATATCCTTTAAGTACTCCGATGGTTGTTTGATCACTTGATGTGAATAAGGATCCATTCCGACCACAAGAAAAGAATAAAGAGCTACTTGGTCCTGAAGTACCATATCTTAGTGCAATTGGCGCACTAATGTATCTTGCAAATACTACAAGGCCTGACATAACTTTTTCAGTTAATGTCTTAGCAAGATATAGCTCTGCTCCCACAAGGAGATATTGGAATGGAATCAAACATATATTGCGGTATCTAAAAGGGACTACCGATATGGGCTTATTTTATAGCAATAATTGCAGTCCTGATCTTGTTGGCTATGCTGATGCTGGATATTTATCTGACCCACACAAGGCTCGATCTCAAACAGGTTATGTGTTTATCTGTGGAGGCACTGCCATATCTTGGCGATCGACTAAGCAATCAATTGTGGCAACTTCATCTAATCATGCTGAGATAATCGCTATTCATGAAGCAAGTCGAGAGTGTGTATGGTTGAGGTCTATAATACATCATATTCGAGACAAATGTGGTTTGAAATGTGACAAACTACCCACGATTTTGTATGAAGACAATGCAGCATGCATAGCCCAATTGAAGGGAGGATTCATAAAAGGAGATAGAACAAAGCATATTTCACCAAAGTTATTTTTCACACATGATCTTCAAAAGAATGGTGATATCAATGTGCAACAGATTCGTTCAAGTGATAATATGGCTGATTTGTTCACAAAATCTCTACCAACGTCAACCTTCAAGAAGCTGGTACACAAGATTGGAATGCGAAGGCTCAAGGATGTGAATTGATGCTCTTTTCAGGGGGAGTTAATGCGCGTTGCACTCTTTTTCCCTTACAAGGTTTTGTCCCACTGGGTTTTCCTTGCAAGGTTTTTAACGAGGCAACAAAAATGCATTTTGTTAGATATGTGTACTCTTTTTCCTTTTCTAGAATTTTTTTTTTCCCATTGGGTTTTATTTTAGTTAAGGTTTTAACGAGGCACATTATCTTTGGACATCCAAGGGGGAGTGTTATGAAATATTAGATTATGATGGATGTCCATAACTCCTCTAACACCCACTACTTTTATCCATTATCTCCATAACTCCCACTACTCCAATACTTATGGTTGTAACTCCCACACCTCCATGATCTCCCCCATGATCTTCCTCCATGATCTCAAAAGCTTAATGACATATTTATGTAATTCTTTTAGTATACCTCTATGTAGTACTATAAATAGAGGATGAGAAATCATTTTGTAATACACTTGGATACATAGAAGAAATATATTCTCTTCTCTATTTCTCTCTACTTTATTGTCTATCTTTTGTTTATTACTTTGAGCTAAGTTTTGTAACACCATTCTCATTTTTATTCCTCTATGAATACTCTTTTTTCTATATTTACTTTTATGATTTTAGTTTCTAATTTTAACTCAGATTTTCTAGATTAGCTTTTTTTTGGTCGTATTTAATTGATCCATCGTGTCTTTTTTTTTAAAGAAATTCCCCAGGCAAGTGTCACAGCATTCAAAACATTATTAGTAATGTTCAATATCAAAATCTGAATATATTAATTAACTTTTCTCTAGGTTAACATTAAAGAGATTATAATTCAACGGGATTTAGACCAATAACTAAATTATTAATTAACTTTCATCTTTCGTCTTGTGCACAAATATCTGGTTTGCCGTTGCAACTTCTCTTTCATTAGTTTGGTAGTTTCGGAATTCGGAGTATATATATGAGAACATTGTAATCAATTACTGAAGATTTTTTTTTTCTTTCAAAGAAGTGAATATGAAGAGCATAAGAGAAAACATAGTATTTTTTATCAAATTTTGTAGCTATTGTAGATGCTTTTGGAATGACTTTGCCAGCTGTATAGCTATCAAACTGGGCTTGGCACGTGAGACTAGTCCAACTCAGCCCACTGCTTGAATAGGATTGTGCTAGAATTTTCTAAGCCCATTTGAAACTAATGCTTATAAACCCGTCCCAAGTGAGTCCGTTGGCTCTTCAGACTTGACCGAAGCTAGATTTGGGCCGGCCCGTAGGCCAAAAATTAATTAACCATTAAATATTTACTATTTAGAAAAAGTAGAAACTAAACAATTATTAACTATACTCCTAATTCTCCAACCCTAAATTGCTCATTTACTCTTCCACATCAACTAGAATTTAAATTCTTGAGATGCATGTGTAAGTCAAATTCGACCGAGGAGGTTCAGCACGAGGAGGTGATTATCGTGAAAATTGTAACTTATCATGGGTAGTTCGGCCGAGGTCGATCAGTGAAGATAAAACGAGCTGTTGAAGGGCTCATCAAAGCCGAGGTCGAGCAGTAAGGGACATAAGTAACAACTAGTACAACTTTGGAACTAACAAATGGAATATTCTATTGAATATTCCTTCTATTGTACCTTTTAGAGTTTTTTTCGGGAATATTCCATATAAATAATAGGACAGAAAAGGAAAAAGATATGTAATATTCTCTCTCTCTCTCTCTCTCTCTATATATATATATATATATATATATATATATATATATATATATATATGACAAGAACTGTCTTGAAAAGTTAACTCTTAAGCAAAATACAAATTTAGATTTCCAAGAGATCTTATTTGTTATTTATTCCACATTTCTCGCATCAGATCCGAGAAAGCTTTCTATATTCCCATATTCATTTGTCTTACATCATTGTCACTGAGAGGAATGATCCTCCTCATTCAATATTGGGTAAATTATTCTCTCTATTTACGTTTAGTACCATTTAACATATTTGTTGCTTATCATTATTGTACTCTCATTATGATCGTATCATTTAATGCACATCACATTAAATATGTTTTAACGCACCCCCACATTATCCGCATGAACATCTTTAACTAGGATTTTTCCGTTATCTACTTATATAATATTGGTTAACAAAAGGTTTCATACTTTTTTGTCAAACAAATATGGCACCGTCTGTGGGAGATTTTCTTGTTAAAATTTTAGTTTCTTCTAGATCTAAAAAAATGCAAAAACCTACACTTATGTACACAAATCTAACATGGTAGGCAACAGAGTGGAAAAGCGGAAAGCAATAGCCGACCTCACCACCAAACTCCTTCATACCATCAGTAAAGTTAATGAACCAATGGATGAAGACATAATACCAAATACCTCTTGCAGGCGAAATAGCTCGCCCCCTTCTCATGGCAGCCTCACACGGTAAAGGGGCCTCTACGTCCACAATAGAAGAGGCACCACCAGTAATAAAGAAGTTGATTGAGGCATGGTTGACAAATACATTGACCGGCATTCTCGACAAGCCCGCTCAGAGGTCGAAACGATAAGATGTATGAGTTGGCGTCAGCGACATACGAGCAATACCCCCAGTAACTGGTATTACTCACAATGTTAGCGATGCAGGTAATGACACCCTCACAACCATTTTGAGGAAAATGGAGGAGATAGAGAACAAGAAAAAATGCCTTGCGACCAAATGAAAGAACATCAAGATAGGGTAGACAAAATAGTAGGTGCCCCAAAACACCTACCAAAATGGGACATCGGTCGATTTGTTTAGCAACCATACAACGAAGAAGCTGCATACCCACAATTCCAAAGCCATCAAAATGATGTCATAAATGAAAATATACGATGGCACAATGGACCCTGAACATCATGCGACCCACTACGTCACCGCAGTAACAGGAAACGATCTCGCTAAAGTGCTATTATCCTCCATCTTACTGAAAAAGTTCAGGGAAACCCTCACCGGGGGCACGTTGACTTGGTATTCATAGCTGCCCGTACGATTGAAATTTTCGAGGAAATGATTGACAACTTCCTAACAGCCCATGCCGAAGCAGAAAAGCAAAGGCATGAGTAAATGACATATTTGCCATCAAACAATCACCTAGAGAGGGATTAAGTGACTTAATTGATCGATTTAACCGAGTACAAATGACCTTACCAAATGTATTGGAAGGAATGGCCATGGCAGCCTTTCAAAACGGGCTAAACAGAAGCGGTTCGAGGATGGACAGAAAGCTTCTAAGACGCCTCATGAAATATCCCCCGACCACTTGGGATGAAATACACAATGCCTATTTCACTGAAGTCCGAGCCAACAAAGATGATCTGAATGGTCCAACCCAACGGCTAACTTTGGTACAAATCAAGTCCAGAAAGGACCGTAGAAATGACAACATGAGAGAAATAGAAGGACCCCGACTAATTAGGAAAGAGTTCATCCCTATGTTAGAGGCACCCTCATGCCCGTCCCCTCATCATGACAAAAGCCCACCTTGGCCATGAACATGAACTCATCGAAGTGAGAGAGTAACGTCCCCCTTATTGCCCGCTCAGAATTTCTGTGTTTCCCCCTAAAAAATAGTCTATACACTGGAGAAGCTCGGCCTAAAAGTAAAATGACTGCAGAAGATGAGATTCGACCAAGGCACCAGAAAGTCAAATGGCCTTTGAGAATTCCTCCAAGAGCGGGGTCATAAAATCGAAGATAGTATCGCCTTAAGACAAGAGGTCGTGAACATGCTTCACCAAGGGCACTTGAAAGAGCTGATGAGTGACCGATAGAGAGACAACTTCTCTTGTGGACGTGAACAACACCAGAAACCAGCCAAACCACCCTCCCCAGCTCGAACCATTGAAATGATCATCCAAGGGGCGAAGACACATCAATCAACAGTGCAAAGTTCACCATCACCCACAAACTCAAATGACCGATCACTCATGAACGGTATGACGAACTCAAAGAAAGTATCATCTTTGATAGATCGAATATCCACAGTTTAGTTTTTCCTCGCCCTTGTCATTACTTTATAAATGATCCTCCCTCGAGTTTTCACACAAATGAAGCTCGAGGATGGGATAGTGCCACGCTGCATCACACTGATAGGTTTAAAGAATGTAGTTGGGTGAATGTACAGAGAAATTATGCTGAGTGTCCTGGTCAATAACGACATTGGAGACCACGTTCCACATCATAGACCAAGATATGGCTTACATTTCCATCATAGGTCGACCTTGGATCCAGGGGCGGATTTAGCTTAGCCCAAGTGATGTCACGTGACACTGCTTCGTCAAAAATCTTTACTAATTATTTATATATAATTCAAATAAAAAAACAAGAAAAATAGTAATCTTAAATAAGTGACACCAGTTGTCACAAAGAGGCTCCTAGCTTATCCGGTCAAGTCTCAAGATTTGTAGTCAAGGACTTGAGTTCGAACTTCTGTAACCTCATTCTATGTTTTAATACTTTTGTACTACTTGACTAGCACAATACATTTTATAAATTGAAGGATACTACATTGTAAGTTGTGTTATTTCTTTTTCTTGATTATTTTTTTAAGTATGATATTATTATAATATTTTTTTTATTTTTTCATATCTAAAATGGTGACACCGCTTACAAAAATTCTTGCGTACGCCACTGCTTGGATCCACGCCATGAAAGCCGTCCCCTCCAGCTTATATCAAGTCATCCAATTTTCCACCCCTTCGGGTGGTATTCAATATTCGAGGAGAACAGCGTACTGCCACGGAATGCTACCGCATCGCCCAAGACTACACATCCATCCAACAATTGAAGGGTAAAGCTAAAGAAGCATAGAAATCAATAGTGTTGAGGTCGAGCAAGGACGAGAAGGATGTGATCAAAGATCCCAAAGTCGTAGAAGCTACAGGATCTACCGTAGAAGACCTCGACCCCTTCTAACTCGATGATAACGACTACAACAAGAAAAATTTCATTGGCCACAAGCTCCAAGAACTAGATAAATTTTGTCGATTCTTAAAAAGTAACATAGACCTATTTGCTTTTTCCCATGCAGACATGCACGATATCCCAAAGGAGATAGCAAAACAAAAGCTCAACATCGATCCATTCCACCCCTTGGTGAGAAAACTCAGGTGGAAATTCAATGCCGCCATAAATGATGTGGTCCATGAAGAGGTACAGAAATTGTTGGAAAACAACTCCAACAGGGAGTTGAGATATCCTCAATGGATCGCCAATGTGGTTATTATGAAAAAGAAGAATGGAAAGTGGCGGATGTGCTTGAACTTCACAGACTTAAACAAAGCATGCCCGAAAGATTCGTTTCCAATTTTTATATCAATCAACTCATTGACGCAATGGTCAGGCACGAGCTGCTTTGCTTCCTAGACGCATACTTGGGCTATAATTAGATCTTCATGGAAGAGGAAGACCAGGAGAATACCACCTCTATCACTCATCAGGGAACATACTTCTATATAGTGATGCCTTTTGGACTGAAAAACACGGGGGCGACGTATCAGAGGTTGGTGACAAGAATGTTCAAAGACCAGCTTGACAAAATAATAAAAGTATACATTAAAAACATGTTGGCCAAGTTGAAAGGGAAGGAGGATCACATCGACCACCTAAAGGAGGTCTTCGACATACTCAGACGATACGATATAAAATTGAACCCCGAGAAGTGCACCTTCAGAGTAACATCAAGAAAGTTCCTCAATTTTTTGGTATCACAACGAGGGATCGAGGTCAACCCCGACCAAATCAAAGATATAGAATGAATACAAATGAACCTAACTAGCAAGAAACAAGTATAAAAGCTGACCGACTACATGGCCGCCCTATCGAGGTTTATCTTACAATTCTCTGATATATACCAAAAACTTTTTGGAATACTCAAGAAAGACAATGGACTCCAATGGAACTCCGAGTGTGTCAAATCCTTGAAAGAATTGAAGGTGTACCTATCCTCTCCTCCACTACTCGCCAAGGAGGAACCTGGTAAACATCTCCTCCTCTATCTGGCCGTGTCTGATGTAGCCGTGAGTGCGGTCCTGGTCCAAGAAAATAAAGGTACACAATCTCCCATTTATTATATTAGTAAAACTCTAGTCGATGTCGAGAAGAGGTATCCCCACCTCGAGAGGTTGGCCCTAGATTTGGTCGTAGCTTCACATAAGCTTAGACCCTATTTCCAGTGCTACCCCATCTCGTTAGTAACGACCTTTCCCCGGAGGAGTATACAAACTCGAGCTATCAGGTAGGTTGGCCAAATGGGCCATAGAATTGAGCGAGCACGATATAACCTATCAGCCGTGAATGGCGATAAAGTCGCAAGTGCTGGCCAACTTCATCACCGACTTCAGCACAAAAATAATGCGTGAAGTTTAAAAAGAAGATGTACATACTTCCCCCCAAAACACATGAACTATGGGTGTATTATACAAACGTCACCTCTAATGTGTCTGGATCGAGACCGGGACTCGTGCTTGAGGTCCCAGCATGTGAAGTAATTTGCCAGTCCATAAGATGCCCAGATATGACTAACCATGAAGTCAAGTACAAGGCTGTGAATGCAGGTCTAAAGCTAGCACTCAAGTACAGTGCAAAGAGAGTCGTCTTAAGGTGGGACTCTTAGATCGTCGTCAATTAAGTCACAGGGACTTTCCAAATCAAGGAACAAAGACTACAAAAATACCAGGCCGATATTTTCATGCTGTTACCCAACTTTGATGAATGCCAACTTGACAAAATCCCTCGAGCATAAAATATCGAAGCAAACAGTCTTGCTAAATTTGCAACAACCACTAAACGCATAGCCGGAGAAGGAAACGTGGTCACTCTCCACTCATCGATCGATCAAATCAAGGAATCCATAAACCTAACTTGCAACTGATGCAATCTTATTGTCATATATTTTCAGGATGAAGTAATTCTAGATGATAAAAAAGAAGCCAAAAAGCTTTGAATGTAGGCGGCCGTGTAGAACATCATCATCAAAAACTTGTAAAAAATAATATATGGTGCCCCATAGCAAAATGCTTTGCCCCAAATCAGACCCGGCGCATCCTTAAGGAAGATCACTAAGGGCACTGTGGAACTCATATTGGCAATCGAGCTCTCATTAGATGCCTCATATGAGCTTGATACAACTGGCCCACAATGAAAAAAGAGGCCACCGACTTCGTAAAAAAATGCGAGCAATGCCAAAAATTCACCCCCATGTTCCACCAAGCGGGTGAGCACCTCCACTTAGTCACTTCGCCCTGGCCTTTCATCAAATGAGGAATAGACATTATTGGATCCCTCCCAGTGGGATGAGGTAGTGTACGATATCTTTTGGTTTTAACTGACTATTTTTCTAAGTGGGTAAAAGCATGTGTATTCACCCAAAAACGTGAGCAAGAAGTGATCACCTTCATATGGAGGAATATCGTGTGCCGTTTCGGCCTCCCCAAAGAAATCAGTTATGACAACAGGCCTCAATTCACTAGAAAGAAGATTGTCGAGTTCTTCGAGAAATGGCATATCAAAAGAGTACACTCCACGCCATATCATCCGATGGGTAACGGGAAAGAAGAATCCCCCATCAAGTCAATATCGAATATATGAAAATGAAGCTTGAAAGAACCAAGAGATTGTGGCTTGTTTTCTATCGGAAGAGTTATGGCATACCGCATAATGCCGAAAACAAGCAACGGAGAAACACCGACTCACTGCTCTATAGGATTGATTCTTTAATACCGGTCGAGGTCGGAGAACCAAGTATAAGGTACTCAAATGAGAGCAGGCCAAAAAATGATGAAAGCAGGAGGAAAGACCTCGACTAGGCTGAAGAACGAAGAGATATGGCTTATATAAGAATGGTCGCTCAGAAACAACAAGTAGAGGGATACTACAAAAAAAAGGCAAAGATCAGACCGCTCAAAGTTGGAGACTAGTATTCAAAGACAAACACTAGCAAGCAAGGACCCACAAGAAGGAAAGATAGGAACTAATTGGGACAACCTATACAAAATCACGGTGGCAACAAGCAAATGGTTGTTCCAACTAGAAACAATAGAGGGGATGTTATTACCAAACAAATGGAACATCACCCACCTCAATTACTTCGACTTCTAAGGAAAGATGTTCTCCGAGCCGTACTATTCTTCCCTCACCTGAGTTTTGTCCCAATTAGGTTTTCTCGGGGAGGTTTTTAACGAGGCTTCAAATCGACTATGAGTCAATATTCGATCTCGCTTGAATCAACTCATAATTTGACCTCGTTCGAATTAACTACGAATTAACATTCGATTTCACTCAAATCAAATCACATTCAACCTCTCTCAAATCGACTCACATTCGACCTCGTTCGAATCAACTACGAGTCAATATTCAACCTTGCTTGAACCAACTCATATTTGACCTTGTTCAAGTTAACTAAGAGTCAACATTCGACTTCTCTGGAATAGACTCATATTCGACCTTGTTCAAATTAACTAAGAGTCAACATTCGAACGCGCTCGAATTGAATCACATTCGACCTCGTTCGAATCAACTATGAGTCAACATTTGACATTCCCCAATCGACTCACATTTGACCTCGTACGAATCAAATACGAGTCAACATTTTGCCTCGCTTGAATTGACTCATATTCAAATTTGTTCGAATAAATTAAGAGTCGATATTCGACCTAACTTGAATCAACTCATATTCGACCTCATTCAAATTTACTAAGAGTCAACATTTGACCCCGCTCGAATACATACATTTGACATAGTTTGAATTAGTTAAGAATGACATTCGAACGCACTCGAATTCAACATACATTTGACCTAACCCAAACTTGAGTCATAGGATAACCTAATTTCAGTCAATTACAACAATGTTTGACTTCACACAAAGTAATCAAACACCCGATCATGATCGGGCTAATGCCTACCGACACATTCTTTTAATCAAGGCAATCAATTGAGGAAAATATTCAAAGGAAAAAATAAGAGACTCAAAAATAAACAAGAAAAATAGCATTCCAAAAAGTATCTTACAAGGGTCAAACAGATGCCTACAAAAATAAAAAAAAAGATAACAAAATTAATGCTCAGAAACATCGCCCCCAACATCGCCATCACCGTTGCCGTAGCCACTATCATCATACCAGGCACATGACTCAAGCCCTTCTAAGTCACCTTCACCATCACCGCCCCCCGCGTAGTAGAATCGTAACCATAGGAGACTCGAGCTAAGCGCACCTTCGCACAAAATTCTTCAAAGTCAGCCTCATAAACCCTTTCAGCCGTCATCAAGCCCCTGAATATTTCTAGTTAAGCCTCAGCTTGAATCCACTTCTTGTGAAAATCCCATAAAACATCGAGATAAGTGGAAAAATGAGATGAAGAAGGTTGAGCCAGTAGCTGCGCATTTTCAGCCTCTAGTATGGTGATATGCTCATTCAGGTTTGAAATCTCTTTCTCAAGACCACCAATTCGTTCATCGAACCTTGACTCCCTGAGTGCGGCCGTCTTTGCATCATTGGCCCGCTCAAACATGAGGACACATATGGTATCCTCTAATGCCGCCACTTTCTCCAAAGCCGCTGGCCTGGGCTCCTTTGTCCTCTTCGACTCTACCACTCTTTCAATCAACTTATCACTTAGGCTGTTAGCTCTAATAGAGCTCTACTCTAGCTGGTCCTACAAAGACACCACTTAGTTTGAATTTGAACACACTCAACCACGACCTCCGCTGCCTCTGATCTCCACCCTCCTTCCACGAAAACCACTGATAAAGAAGTAATCTCTACATCTGAAGGGGACGTAGTCTCTGTGTCAAAAACCATGCCACTCTCAGGCGCGACACTGGTTGGATTGGGATCTCCCCTCATTGGTTCTTCGTTCCTACTGTCTCATCCCTGACTTCTACTCTTCGCCTTTTTAGCAAAAGTGCTTCGCTCACTGATGACTTATCCACTAAGTGCAATAGTGGAGAAGTAGGAGTCTCTGCTGATAGGACAGCTGCCCGATGACTAGGCCTACGCAGAGCTGGGGCCGGAGAATAAGTAGCAATTTGTGCAAACTCGCTTATAGTCACGACAAGTAAAGACCCGATCGAGGTACTAGATTGACAGAAATAAGGGGTGGGAGCCTTTGTTTTCTTCAGAACTCTCCGACCTAACAACAAAGAAAAACCACGTAAGTAAAAAAGAAGATGGTATTAAGTTCAAAGTGACTGAAGATCAAAACTTTGACTTACCGGTCAAAGAAGGTTTACGTCCGAACTTCTTACTGAACGACGATCATTCACGGATTTCTACCGCGTAGTGAAAAATCTGAGCCACCCAGTGGCGAATACTAACGATCAACATATGAGGATCCTCCTCGTCTGTACAAAAAGAAAGAAAAATGATCAAGTCATCAAAGAGAGAACAAACAAATATTTAACAAAAACACTTATGGCAAATTTCCACTCCTCAGGGAATCCACCGGGGTCTACCACCACGTGTTTGGTCTTGCTATAGAAAAAGTTGACCCAGAAATAAAGATTCATCTTATCGTCCATTTTCACTGTTAGTCCTTTGGTTCTACTGTGGCGGAGATGTGTCACCGTCTCTTTGTGGAAGCTTGGCACTAAAAGATTTAGAAGATGGTGGATGGAAATCCCACGGTCGGCCAGCTCCGCGTACTTTATCAACATGAGAAATAGTTTTTAATATAAGGGGAGAGCTGGGCCGGATAGCTGCCGTAATAGTGGTAGAACTGCTCCGCCAATGGGGGAAGAGGTAGTGAATAGCCCACTTGGAATAGGTACACGTAAAACGCGCAATACCTAGGGCGATGAATCTGGATCACATCATTCCCCACTGGGACCATATCGATGTGAGCGAAAATGTTGTACTTGGCCCTAAGCATGGAAATATGGGCTTCTTCCATCTCAAATTTCATAGGCACGGGTTCATCCGCAGGTAACTTAAAAAAGTCCGACTTGGAGCTTGAATTACAAGGAATGATTTCCTCTACAGTAGGGAAACTCTCATCCTCTGCAACAATGGATTCCCTTTCATCTTGAGAAGGCACGACCACTGACAACAGAACTAGGTCAGAAGTCCCCTCACGGTTGGAAGACACACTTACCATCTTTTATTATATATGTATGAAGGAATTGTAAGTGCAGAAGTGATGATGGTAAAACTTGTTGAAAAAAGAAATGCAAAAAGAAGAAGGAAAGAAGATGTGCAGGTTCAAAAGACTAGAAAATGTAAATTTTCCTTCAAAACATTTTCCTCTTTATTTATAAAGAACACCGGCGCACGAATCCTATAAAATAATTGTCAAATGCATTTGGATCAAAATGACAGGGACACAGGAAACGATGCAATGCATTGGGAAAAGGCGTAATGATGACGCATGGTGCTGTGACATTGTTTCTGAACTAACATCATTAAGCTTGGCTCTCAAAACACCACATCATCAGCTCGGTTACAGTTCTCACTACTCGACTTCCCTGTTCGAGTCTCTCGAACCGTGACCAATGAGGTCCGCTCATTGAGGTCGACCAAAAGACGACCTTGATAAGTTTGGGGATTAAGTATGTGTCAAAATCTTACCTAGAAGATTCAACACGATGAGGTGACTATCGTGAAAATTGTAACTTATCATGGGCAGCTCGGCCGAGGTCGATCATCGAAGAACAAAAATGAGCCGTGGAAGGGCTCATTAAATCCGAGGTCGAGCAGCAGTGGATAGAAGTAACTAGTATAACTTTAGAACTAACAAGTGGAATATTTTATTGAATATTCTTTATATTGTACCTTTTAGGGTTTTTTGGAAATATCCAATATAAATAGTAGGAGAGATAAGGAAAAAAGCATGTAATATTCTATATGACAAGAACTCTCTAGAAAAGTTGACTCTCAAGCAAAATACAAAGATGACCTTTTCAAAGAAATTTGATTTGTTGTTTATTCCATATTTCTTGCATCAGATATGAGAAAACTTCCTATATTCTCATATTCATTTGTCTTACATTATTTTCAAAGAGAGGAATCATCCACCTCATTAAATATTGGGTGAATCCTTTTCTCTATTTTCATTTAATGCAATTTAACATATTTGTTGCGTATAATTATTCTCCTCTCATTTATGATCGTATCATTTAATGTACGTCACATCAAATCTATTTTAGCGCACCCCCACATCATCCGCATAAACACATTTCAAACTAGAAATTATTATCTTTAACTATGATTTACCCTTTTATCTACTTATATAAAATTGATTTAACAAAATGGTTTCATAGTTTTTGGTCAAACAACATGTAGTATAACAATATTAATTTTTGTTTTCTTGATTAATAACAGACTCAAAAAGTTTTAGGTAGCCAATAATAATCTTTCTTCCTAAGAAAATATTACGTCAAGTGGCCAATAATCAGTTTGGATTACTTTAATATATTATTAATATTTTAACCGCTCTTCAGTATAGAAAAGGATCAATTTTAAATATACAAAAAAATTGGCTACTAGCAAATCTCATAAGTTTTATAATACATATAGACTATAATAATGAAAACAACTAATGATATTAATAATAAATTAAAAACCCCTAGGCAATTTGAGGAAAATGAAAGAAAAGTATTAAGAAATTATTCATGTAACTTTATAAAGAAGAGCTAGAGATATAGAGAATTTATATATTAATTATGTGATTGCTCGTCAAATATCAAGCTTTTTGTATGCTCTAAGAAAATAAAAGTTGTTTATACAATTAATTGACTACGTAACTAAAAAATATTTAAGAATTTAAAGGAATTCTTTTTTTTAAAAAGAATTGAAAGGCCAGTCCGCCATAGATGCAACCCTCTTAGGGCTGGGTTGGGCTGGCCATTTTAAGGCCTGTTTATATGACTGGCCGGCCTATCTTAGCCCATCAAATTTAAAAGCCCACGAGGCTTGGGTTGGGCTGGGCTGGTATAATGACCCAACCTGTTGTTTTGTGATTTAGCATGTCGTTTGGCAGGTTGAGGCCATGAACAACTTCACTTCAGGTATTATAACTTGTACGCATGGTCGGAATTGGCATTCGGAAGTTCAAAGTTGATTTGGAAAGAAAATTCTCATTTCGGAAGCCCTAAGTTGGAAGAATTGACTAAGTTTGGATTTTGAGTAAACGGCCTCGAAATTGGAATTTGAAGGTTTTAGTAGGTTTGTATGATGATTTTGGACTTGGGTGTATGTCCGGATTGGGTTTTGGATGATCCAAGAGCGTTTCAGTGCCTATTGTGGAAGTTAGCATTTTGGAAGAATTTCATAAATTTAGATTGAAGTACATGTCAATGTCATTGATGTCCGTTTGGGATTTTGATTTTGGAAATAGCTCTATATGGTGATTCTGATATTGGGAGTGTGTCCGGGAGTGGACTCGAAGGTCTGTATGTCATTTGGCGAAGGTTAGAAATTTGAAGGTTTTTTGGAAGTTTGGCCAAAAGTTGACTTTTTGATATCGGAGTTAGATTTTGATTCTGGAAGTTGGAATAGGTCAGTAATGTCGAAAGTGACTTATGTGCAAAATTTGAGGTTAAATAGACGTGATTGGATAGGTTTCGGCATCGAATGTAGAAGTTTGAAGTTTTGAAGTTCATTAAGCATGAATTGAAGTGTGATTCATGGTCTTAGCATTGTTTGATATGATTTGAGGCCTCGAGTAGGTCCACATTATATTTTGGAACTAGTTGGTGTAATTGGACGGGGTCCCGAAGGCCTCGAGTAGATTCGTGGGGTTAACGGATTGAAAGTGGAATTTGACAAAGAGCTGAAACCGCAAAACATCTGGTGTAATTGCACCTGTTTGAAGAGGGCCGGAGTGCGGCATTGTGGTTGCAGAAGCAACATTTAGACTAAGCTGGGATGGCCGGAGATACCAGGATGTTTTCGTATCTGTGAGAACGCAGATACGAGGAAAGCCTCGCAGAAATGGGATACGAGCTGGTAGCTAGAGTCGTAGAAGTAGAAGGTCTTTACATGTGCAAAACTGCAGGGGCACATTTGGCATCGCAGGTGCGGAGCAGTGTTGGGTAGAGAGTATGTGCAGGTGCAAGGTTTGGGCCGCAGCTGTGAGACCGTATATGCGATGAAGCGGTTGCAGAGGCGGTAGTCGGGATGGGCAGTGTCCTCTTTAAAACAAAGGGTTTGGCTCAATTTCATTCATTTCGTCCACGGGAGCCGATTTTGGAGCAATGTGGAGTGGTATCTTCACCAACTATTATGGGGTAAGTGCTTTCTTCACCTTGTGAGTTAAATACATGATTTATGATTTAAGCTTGGAAATTGGTAGAAATTTGGGGCTTTGAAGAAAAACCTAGAAATATATATTTTTAGATTTGTGACCACGAAATTGGACATGAATTTAGAATAAGTTATATATTTGAGTTCGTGGTGTTATGGGTAAAGTTTATTTTTAAATTCAGAATCTGGGCTCGTAGGCCCGAGGGTGATAAATTGGATTATAATGAGTATCTGAGTATATATTTATGGGTTTACACAATTATTGACTAGTTTTGGAGCATTGGTCATAAGTTTGAGTCGTCTGAAGGGCTTGGGAGCCAAATATGGACTTCAGAGCGAGGTAAGTCTCCTTTCTTGCCTTGTATAAGGGAATTAACCCCATAGGTGAATTAAATTAATACATGCATCTATTTGTGGGGGATATGTATGCACAAGGTGACGAGAGTCTCTGTTAGCTACTATTATGCTTAAGTCCGGGTAGTCTAGGACCCAAAAACGTGCTATACTTTGAATATTTACAACCTTATTGTAAACTTAAATTGCTTAAACCATATCGAACTTGGTAAATTAATTTATTAAAGGTTGAACTTCATTTTCTTGACCGGTAAAAGAGGATTTACATTTTCTTTGATAATTGCTCCTTGATGAATTCTTGATTGACTGTCTAATTGTGTTTCCTTTTTTCTGGAGCGAGCCGAATGCCTCGACAGATTAAGTAGATGCATCCTTGGTTTGTGACATTCGAACCTCGGTAGTGCATATTTTAAATATTATATTGGATCGGGTCGTATAACCTTGGTATGATTTGCACATGACTTAATTGATTATCTTGGAACTATTGATAATTGATGTGGTCTCATTGGTCGGAGATATAAATTGTTAATATATGAAAATAAATTTGGAAATCTCTTAATTAACAAATGAATTGTTTACTTGCTCCATGATATTGAGTTTACTGTCCTCTTATAAAATCTATGAATAATCATATTATCAGTATATTATTGTTAGCCATAGTAAGTGTTGGAGTGGAACTCTCGTCGCTACTTCTTCAAAATTAGACTGGATACTTATTAGGTACGTGTTGTTTCATACTCATACTACACTTGCTATACAATTTTATTGTACAGGTACATGTATGGCTAGTGTCCTGGTAGGCGCAGTAGTATGGTTTACACATAGACTTAGGTGGGCTACATTCCTTATTATGACCCACATCCAGCAGAGTTTCCCTCAGAGTATTTGTATTTTTTTCCTATCCAAATTTGTATTCTGGACAACTGCTGCATTTTATTTTATTTCCTAGTAAATGCTCATGCACTTATGACCCCAACTTCTAGGATGATTTGGACATTCTGTATTGAAATTGGAAAATATTATTATTTATTCTGTAAAGTTCATCAGTTACAAGTTAAATTGAAGGAAATTTATGATTTCAAAAATATTAATATGAGAATTTAAGTAACTATTTAGTGTTGGCTAGCCTGATAGTGGTGTCCGGCGCCATCACAACCTTTAACGGAGTTTGGGTTGTGAAAACATGGTATCAGAACACTAGGTTCACTTAGGTCTCACAAGTCATGAGCAAGTCTGTAAAGTATTGCGTATCGGTACAGAGACATATGCACTTATCTTTGAGAGGCTACATGGCTATTAGGAGCACTCCATTTCTTAATTCCTCGTCGTGTAATTTGATTTCCTTGAGGCTTATGCCTTTGTTTCTGTTCTGCTGATCTTATATAACGTGAATCGTTTGCTATTAATCGGGAATTGAGGAATTATAATGGTACTACAGATGTGGTGCATTATGTTTTACCCTGCATTGTCTATTGGGCTATTGTCTTCGCCTTGTGGAAGGCTATTCTGTTGTTTCATCTTAGTATCAGTACTACCTACGGTTTTAGGATTTGGCTTTGATTTTTATTAAGATTCGTGCGTTGCGATTGCACCATGTTTGTGTAATCGTGGGATGCTTGTCTATGTGTTAGAGCATTGAATTACTTGAAAGGATATTTTCTCAAGGCAAGATTCAGAGATTTGATATTTTATTCTGGCGGAGAAAAGGCAATCGGACTATGAATGTTCAAGTTTTGGTTGCTGGAGTGACTAGACATGGTATTCTCGAGCGTGGCAGAATTTTGGTTAACAATATGGTGTTGTCGCCCTTGATTGAATGTGTTAAGTTCATTGGTTTTATGGTCTTTGTCAAATCTCCCTCAGGTTGGGAGAGTGTGAAATAGTGCCGGAGAAGCGGCTATTAGAGATCCTGGTGTGCGATGGTTCAGGATTGAGTCGTTGTTCCTAGTGTTGATGGCCCGAGAAAGATGATCTTCGAAAGGGTTTAAATTGGGTATAGACTTATTAGTTCTAGTGCTATAGAGATGGAGTTTGACTTAAGGCAACAACTGGGCATCGAAGGATGAAGAAGAACATATGGAAAGTGTCTTGCAGTGGATAAACATAAATAAGGTTAAAAGTGAGAAAAAAAGAGTTGAATAGATTCTTAAAGGAGTGAGTTTGACCGGTGGGAGAGTGGTAGAGTAGCATATGGATTCTATGGTAGGATGACTACACACATTGAGAAAAGTTCAGAGTGATTTGGGATTCACAGTGGATGGTGGCTAGGTTTATGGACTTAATTTGGAATATTGGCTACTCTGTGGTGGGAGATTTAGATACGACAGAAAGGGGTTGCTTGATATAAAGAAGGATACAACATGACTTTGGATTGGAATATATTGTATTACCTTTAGTTGATCTCTAGGAGGAGTGGCCAGACTTGCATAGCTAGTGAATGAGCACGGTCTCAAGATGGGTTACTGCTTTTGTAGTAATTTTACCAGTTCAACATCGTTAGAAGGTGATGGCATGTAATTTCCACAAGTGGATTATCTCCTGTGAGCAGGTTAGCAGTCGTGTGGCTTTGACGATGCTTCTAAAGAGGATTTTACTGGCTACCTGGTAAGAGGTCAAATATGTAAATGTGATTTGTGATTCAGAGTGTTCGTGAAATGATAACAGAAAGAATTTCGAGGTTGGGTGGATTAATTGTTAAAGACCATGTCAGTGATGAAGGAAGAATCTTTGCGGGTTTCAGAGTTACGTAACAAGTGGTTCCAAGATAAGTGGGAGAGTCCCACTGCCTATGAGTGGATAATATGGTTATCTAATTATGAGGTCTCTAGTTATCGGCGTATTGGTGGGTTATTACGATTGAGGAAAGAGAACATCAGTGCTGACTTGAGCAAAGGATTTGAGGAATGTGTGCTATAGTTGGCCTTATTAATTTATGTTCAGGACTTGGGAAGACTTAGAGTTTATGCTTCGCGTAGATGTGAGTTACAGCGAAGGTGATTTAGCCGGGTGCTTCTTTGAGAGGGTGTTCATGTGCTAGAAAAGCCTTGGAGTTTATTATATTCGAGAACAAGTTAGAGTGGGTGACTCTCAATAACAGCCCAAGTGGACTCAAAGTTAAAGTGCGTGTAGAATTTCAAGTTTGTGGTATGGTTAAGTATCGAGCTTTTTCAGCGGGTTATGAAAAGAGCTTGGAGTGTTCTATGTTATCTTCGGTCTGCGGTGTAGCATGAGAGCAGTGGTAGAATAACTTTGGATTTATAGAAGAATTTTCAGAATGGGTGTACCAGTTAAAGATGTGAATATGCGCACAAGGAGGGTATGAAATGGTTCGTGTGATTTGAGACAGCATGGTCTCGTAAAATAGGGTCACTCAGGACGAGTTCGGATTGAGTTAGCTACATTTTCAATGGAGGTATTATTATTCTTAAAGAATAAGTCCAAGGTAAACTAGGAGAAGTTGGATCGGCTAGCAATGGTTGAATCGGCATAATGATATCAATGATCAACTCCTTCAACGTGTTTAGTTACTTATGTGGTTTATGACAGTACACACGGTCACTGTAATTGATTTTATTTGGAGGCTTTTGAGTATTGTGGTCTGTTATGTGTAGATGGATCTCAGAAGAGTTATGGGGGCTTAGACCACTACTTGAGGTTGGTATATTTTGTGGATGAGAATTTATTCACATGTTGCAATTGTTCTTAAGAAGGGTTAAGTAAAAGGCTTCTATATGATGAAGTTTGTACCCTATTAGTGGTTCAGGAGTTATGATGAAATTATTGCATATTTGTGTATTAGCATGATTAAGTGCAGTGAGTAGCATGGGACTCGGAAGGTGAAGATCAAGGTGGTGGTTTGGTGTTGAAAAAAATGTCACCATCTCGGACGAGCAGGGAAGAAGGGATTTAGGTGATTAGAGTAAGTTGGTATTGTCCTTAGCGTCACCCAAGATCAGTGTCCTATGTATGAGGCTTGCGTACTGATTGTGGATTTTTTATTTGCTTTACAACATTGGTATGGCCGATGATATGAAGATGCAAACTTGTTAACTGGTACAAAAGTTCGTAAGAGCGTATTCCATAGGAAGATTATATAAGTGTGACATGTAGTCCCTTAATTGATTGGCGATTGAAACCAATTATGGAGATTGTGGTACTAGCATACATGCGAAATTATGCCTAAAGTGTGCTTGGTTCATTTTGTTGTTGACTATGGAAGTTTGTTCTGGATTTGACAGATGTTCTGGTGAGTCGTGGGAAAAAAGATTGTTGTGAATCCTTGAAAGGTTATTAGCCTAGTGTGGTACGATCAAAATCAGCTTGAGGTTCGTGGATGGATCTAAATGTGAATGTAGGCTCTATATCAGGCCGTATGTGTTCACTTTAGCATAGCGCTCCTTATGGAGGATTATTCAGACGTTGGATGTTATTTCGTCGTCCGCTATTTCATGTAATACTGTATTATGCCGTGTAGGTTGTGAAACAACTTGTCAATTGCATATGTGTTGAGGTTCCGCGTAGTGGTGGTGTTATATGAGCATGATGCAGATCATATATCGCACCTTAGTTTTGATTGAGTCTTGTAGTGTATGCCGTTATCTGCCTCCCCAGGGATAGTATTATGTACTTGGCGTGCTTGTGGAGGATATTCAGGTATTTTATAGTTATGAGCATTTTGTCTCGGTAACGTATTTCTTTATATGTATTATGTGTGGATCGGTTGCATGGTGCAACAGTGTGATGTTGAGTACAATATTCAATATCTATTCTTGTGTGTTTTGATTTCCATTCTCCGAGGAAGGTTCATAACACCTTTTTGCTTGTCTAGTTAGTTATGTGGGTTGGATAGTCCTTTCAGAGTTTGTTTTCCTTATGTATCACATTCGAGCTGGTAGCTTGTTGGCACATTATAGCATCGTATGACACTTTCTGGTTGTGTCTGAGGTGGCTTATTGCTTGAGCAACTCGTATTGGGTGAGACAAGAATATTGAATGTGGGACTAGTGCAATTGAATTATATGAAGCATATTAAAGAGCAAATATCGTTATTTGGTTCATAATGAGGTAAGGGTTCCTGTCAGGAGGATCTCAGCAATTTGTTGACATGGTAGTTGGTTAAGAATTTCTACACATCTCTTCCATTGTGGCGGTATTGTAAGAGTTGGAACAAGACTTATATATGTCATGAGGTGCACTGTGAGCATTGGATTCGTGAAATTTTGGCTATTGGCATCAGAGAATGATATTATGGTCATGTGAGTTATACGATGCATAGTATGAATGGCAATTGTGTACAACCACATTGTGGTACAATGTGTAGTAACTGATACGGTGTTCGTACGATGGAAGCAGGCCTGGTAGGGAATTTCAGATGTTCTAATTGGGATCTAAGGCCTGTTTGGCTAAGTAAAAGGGAAAATCTTCAGATCAGCTTGGGCGAATGTGCTCAATTGAGTTGTGGTAGAATAGGTAGGTACATGAGGTATTAAATAGTGATTTCAGACAACTCCAGAGCAGTCCTTAGGACGTTTGCGGAAGAACAAATGTTTAAGTGGGAGAGATGTAACGACCCAATTGGTCATTTTGAGCTCTAAAGCATTGTTCGCCAGGTTGAGGCCATGAGAAGCTTCACCTCAAGTATGATAACTTGTATGCGTGGTCGGATTTGCAATTTCGAAAGTTCAGAGTTGATCTGGAAAGAAAATTAACATTTTGGAAGCCTTAAGTTGGAAGAATTGACTATAGTTGGATATTTAGTAAAAAACCTTTGAATCGGGATTTGAAGGTTCTAGCAGGTTTGTATGATGATTTTGGACTTGGGCATATGTCCGGATCGGGTTTTGGATGACAAGGGAGTGTGTCAGCGCCTATTATGGAAGTTAGAATTTTGGAAGAATTTTATAAATATGGGTTGAAGTGCATTTCAATTTTGTTAGTGTTCGTTTGGGATTTCGTGTCGAGTTTCGAATGAAGAATGAAAAGTGCCCTGCCCTAGCAAGCACCTACTCCTATCAAAAAAAGAGGAAATAGCTCAATATGGTGATTCTGGTATTGGTAGCGCATCCGATAATGGATTCGGAGGTACGTAGGTCATTTTGTGGTCATTTGGCGAAAGTTATAAATTTGAAGACTTTTGAGCAGTTTGACTGGAACTGGACTTTTTGATATCGGGGTTAGATTTCAATTTCGGAAGTTAGAGTATATCTATAATGTCGAATGTGACTCGTGTGCAAAATTTAAGGTCTATCAGATGTGATTTGATAGATTTCGACATCGAATGTAGAAGTTTGAAGTTCTAAAGTTCATTAAGCATGAATTGGAGTGCGATTCATGATTTTAGCGTTGTTTGATGTGATTTGAGGCCTCAAGCATGTCCGAATTATGTTTTGGAATTGGTTGGTTTGATTAGATAGGGTCTCGGGGGCCTCGAGTAGGTTCCGGGTGCTTAATGGATCAGAAATGGAATTTGAGGAATGACTGAAGTAGCAGGGCATCTGGTGTAATCGTACTTTCTTGAAGAGGGCCGTAGGTGTGGCAATGTGGTTGCAGAAGCAACATTTGGATTGAGCTGGGATGGCCGCAGATGTGAGGATGTTTCCGTATCTATGAGCCCCGCAGAAGAGGAATGCGAGCTGGTACTTTGAGTCGTAGAAGCGGAAGGTCTCCGCATGTGCAAAACCATAGGGGAATGTTTGGCATCGGTAGGTATAGAGCAGTGCTAGGAAGAGGATATGCGCAGGTGCAAGGTTTGGGCTGCACCTGCGAGATCACAGATGCAGTGAAGTAGCCGCAAGTGCGATAGTCGGGTTGGGTAGTGTCCTCTTTAAAACGAAGGGTCTGGCTCAATTTTATTTCATTTCGTCCATGGGAGCCGATGTTGGAGCAATGTGAAGAGCCATCTTCATCAACTATTATGGGGCAAACGCTTTCTTCACCTTGTGAGATAAATACATTATTTATATACAGATTTAAGCATCGAAATTGTTAGAAATTTGGTGCTTCGAAGATAAACCTAGAAATTTATAGTTTTGGATTTGTGACCACGAAATTGGACATGAAATTTTGAATAAGTTATATATTTGAGTTCGTGGTGTTATGGATAAAGTTTATTTTCAAAAAGTTTTGAACTCCGGGCACTTGGGGCAAGGTGATTTTTATCGACTTTTTGAACGGGGTTAGAAATTATTATAAATTGGATAATAATGAGTATTTGAGGATATATTTATTAGTTTGCACAATTATTGGTTAGTCATGGAGTGTTGGGCGTCGTTTTGAGTCATCGGAAAGGCTTGGGAGCCGAATATGGAACTTCAAAGCAAGGTAAGTCTTCTTTCTAACCTTGTAAGAGGGAATTAACCCCATAGGTGAACTAAATTAATATATACTTCTATTTGTAGTGGCTACATATGCTGGAGGTGACAAGAGTCCGTGCGTAGCTACTACAATGCTTAAGTCCGGGTAGTCTAGGACCCAAAAGCATGCTATACTTGCGATATTTGCATCCTTATTGTTAACTTAAATTGCTTAAACCATATTGAACTTGGTAAATGAATTTCTATAAGGTTATACTTCATTTGCTTGACCAGTAAAAGATGATTTACATTTCCTGGATAATTGCTCCTTGATAAATTCTTGATTGACTATTTGATTGTGTTTCCCTTTTTTGTGGAGCGGCCCGAACGCCTCATCGGATTAAATAGATGCATTTAGATTTGTTCCGTTCGATCCTCGGCATTACACAATTTAAATATTATGTTGGATCGGACCGTACGACCTCAACATGATTTGTGCATGACTTAATTAGTTGTCTTGAAATTATTGATAATTGATGTGGTCTCATTGGCAGAGATATAAATTGTTAAAAGATGAAAATAAATTTGGAAATCTCTTATTAACAAATGAATTGTTTACTTGCTCCATGATATTAAGTTTACAGCCGTCTTATAAAATCCATGATTAATCATATTATCAGTATATTGTTGGCTATAGAAAGTGTCGGAGTTGACATCTCGTTACTATTTCTTTTAGATTAGACTGGATACTTAATGGGTACAGATTATTTCATACTCATACTACACTTGTTGTACATTTTGTTATACAAGCACATGTCTGGTTAGAGGCTTAGTTGGAGTAGCGGCATGGTTGACACGGGGACTTAGGTCGGTTACATTCCATATTACGATCCGCAGCCATCAGAGTCTCTGTCAGAGTATTTACATTTTTCTCTGTCCAAATTTGTATTCCGGACAGTTGCTGTATTTTTATTTTATTTTCTAGTAAATGCTCATGCACTAGTGACACCGAGTTCTTGAATGATTATGGGACATTTAGTATTGAAATTGAAAAATATTATGATTTATTCTATAAAGTTCATTTGTTACAAGTTAAACTGATGAAAATTTATTATTTCAAAAATATTAAGAAGAGAATTTAATTAACTATTTAATTTTGGCTAGCCTGATAGTGGTATCCGACGCCGTCACAACTTTAAACAAATTTTGGATTGTGACAGCTGGGTTGGCCCGTTGTGAGCACATGATATTTGTTCTATATGAATTACTCCTATAAAATTCAAGAAAATAAAAAAATTTCATTATTTGCAATTTTACAGGATTTTGTGAGAATTTGTGCTAATTGTTTGCATTTCTATGCATGTTTCTTTATGTTAAAATCATAAAAATATCAAAAATACCATGAATTACATTTATGATTATTTTTATATTTTAAGGTTAATTAGTAAGTTAGTTGCTTTATTAAAAAATAAAAATCACAAAATTTGGTTACTTTTACATTTTTAGCCTTTTTGTTTTAAATTAGTAATTTTCTCTTTTAATTTAGGAGTAATTAATTTTTATAAATATTATAGTAGATAATTAGCTTAATTTTACAACTTAGATTAATTTTGGAGATTAATTTAGGTTTTAATTAATTATATAATAAAAGAAAATAATAAAATAAAAGAAAAGGAAATTGAGAGTTTGTTTTGAATCCCTGAATTGGGCCAATCCAGTGGAAACACAACCAATTCTTCGACCCAAATCGCCCGAGGCCCAACCTGTAACCTGGTCCAGCCTCAAATAGCCTAAAATGATGTCGTTCACTCCCTAAAATCCCAGGTGTTGATCTCCATTAATCAAACGGTTGAGAACTAACCTACCCATCCCCATATATATGTCTGAACCCACCCCCTAAACCCCACAAACCTCCCAATTTCATCTCATTCACTCTGCATCTAAACCTAGTGTCCCTAGGATCCCCATCAACCATGGATGCCACCCTAACACCACCAATCAACCCCAAATTCCTTCTCCACAATCTTCACACTCACTTGAATATTAATCCAACACAAATTTCCCTAAAATCCCCACCCGTTTCTCCAAATCCCAAATCTGGCGCCAAAGTTCAAAAACCCTAGTTTTGTTCATTTTCTAGAGTTTAAGCGATTTTGTTTGATAATGAATCAAAACTCATGCCAATCGATCATTCTCCCTAAGAATAATCGATTGGCATTAATTTCGATTCGTTTCAAAGTCTCACTGAATTCTAGCAAGCTTCGTCAATCGATGCCGTTCGTCGAGTCACTCATATGTTTCCGGTAAATACAATACATACTTTTCCCTTTGATTGCATGTCCATTTCTTCTCTTCCCATATCAGTTGGATTTTTATTTGACCTAGTTCTATTTTAAAAGAAAAAATATTAATAGTCTATTGTGATTAATTGCATTAGAGTTGTTTTGTTTTCTTATTCGCTGTTTGTCCGTTGTTTTATTCATTTTTTTAGTTTCATCATTCATGGTATTGCTCAAAATAGATTAAGTAATTTTTTTGGCTTGGTTGGTCCATTTATGGACCAAATTTCTTGTGCTCTATCTGTGACCCGGTTCTTTTCTTCTTCTTCCTTTTGATTTGACCTTAGTTCAGCTTGGGTCACAACTTGAGTCTCAATGCTCATTTTTGGTGGTTCGGGTTTCAGCATTGGGATTTTTGGTCATCTCTGATCCGGTTCAAAGAGGCCCATTCATTTTGGTTGGGTTCTTAGTTTAATTTGACCCAGGGATGATATTCTGAATGTAAATACAGGGGTGTCGAGGGTTGTTTTGGGTATTTGGGGGTTGAGAGGATACTTGAAACTTCTAGAGGATAAGGTTAGGCAGACTTGCAAGCTAAGAAAAAAAGGTTTAAGTTTTTTTGAAGGGTCAAAAGGGTAAAATAATTAAGAATTAAAGGGGTAGAATGGAGATCAGTTAGCCAGGCTTAGGCTGCGTTAAGATTGGTTATATAAGAGCTCTTTTCTTTCATTTTGAGGCAGCCATTCATACTCTGGAAAAACACTAAAAGTTCTGCATCATTTTGGTTTGATTGGTTTTGGAATTGCTTTTTGGTTTCACTATTAGCAAGAACTTATAAACTTCGAAGTATTTCTGGTTCATTATGGTTTTAGAAGATGGTCTAAGGGAGCTGAGTTTGCTGTGTTGATTTGCTGATGTTCATGCTCTTCTGCCATTGCTGACATTTTCATCTTTTTGCTCTAATTTTGTTTCCAGGTACTTCTTTGACCATGGATGATATGTGAAATGTCATTTCTAAAATATGTAGTTGAATTCTTAAGATCTAATGATAGATGCCGCTTTTCTAATTTGGTTCATCTTCTTCTCTTATGATCATCTAGCCTCTTTCATAGTTCTAATCTTCTCTTTTTATGTGTTTTCTTTCATTCCTTTTCTTTTACCGCTGTTGTACCTCGTCTTTAGGGCTGGATTAAGTACGCATCTCCTTGTTTCTGTATCTTGTTTCTCTCATTAGTTTAAGACATATTTCTGAAGGCTTGAGTTTTCTGTATGCATTGGTTAAAGTCAGTTGATAAACATCTTTGTTAGCCATGTTAGAATTTATTTAGCTCTGTGTTGGTCCTCAGCCCAACATTGGATTTATTTGGAAATCCATGAAATGACTATATAACGTCTCTAGCCCCTTTCTTGGGTTGTCTGCTGTGAAGGTCATGTTGAATAGCCACTCTTGACGTGTTCGATCTTTTAGTTGTTTAAGTTTGATTTAGTTCAACTTTCTATCTCTCTTTGATTAACTATGGAGATCAAATTTATATTGGTTAATTAAATTCGAGTTAGTTTTGAATGACAAGAACAATGGTTCATCTGGGATGTATGGGAGGCCAATTAAGAGTAATAAACTTGGGATCTAACATTTATCTAGGCAAAGGGTATTAACTGACAGGTTCAACAAAAGGTTGGGTCAAATTTTGTGCAATGGACTTAAGGAAGTAGACCATCCAACTTTGAGTAGGACACTTGGTTTGGAGTGAAATAGGTTGCCTTTAATTCGAAATAGATATGAATTTAAAGAAGATATTCTTTAGAACAATAATCGGCCTAAATAAGTCGACCCATGCTGGCCTGCTTCCTACGTTAATTTGTCTAGTTCTTGTAAATATATAAGATGCCTTTAACTATTATGCAGATCATTATCATTATGTCTTTCCAATGTTGTGTCTAAATCACTCTCGACCCTCAAAAATATTATTTATTAAAAAGGAACACTCATAGAAAAGCCTTTAGGCGCGTTTAAACTAAGATTGTAATTGTGTACACATTTGCGTGATATCATTACAATTCAAAAAATCAATTCAGAGTATGCGTTCATGCAACTTCGAGCAAACTTACTTAATAATAGATTTTTTTAATCGGCTACTAATTAATTTTAGTTCATATAGTCCGAAGTGTGCCATCCACCATTTAATCATACATGGACATCGTATTAATTTCATAACCTAGATATAAAATGACAAATGATCGTGGTTGCTTTAGGCTCGTTTAATATACTATCGTGGTCGGGGACACGTTCGCGTGACATGATTATGATTTTTAAAGACAAAATCAGAGTATGCATTCGCGCAACTTTGGCCAAATTTTTCTTAATAATAATAAAGTGTTATTAATTATGGACATGTTCACGTGACATGATTTCTTGACGCGCCAAACAAATGGGTACACATGCGCATGACCTGTTTCAAGATAATTTCTAATTGAGAAGAGGCTAGTGCACATAGGTTCTAAAATGAGTAATTGGAAAATTTTAATAAGCCAAGTTTGATCAAAGCTACCGTGCTAGAACCACGGAACTCGGGAATACCTAACACCTTCTCCCGGGTTAAAAAAATTTCTTACCCGGATTTCTATGTTCGCGGACCGTAAAATAAAGTCAAATTTACTCGATTCTGGATTTTAAATCGGTGACTTGTAATACCATAAATTATCCCAAATGGCGACTCTGAATTTGATATAAATAATTCCGTTTCAGTTGTCACTTAAATTGGAAAATTTTCCCTTATGTCCCTTCCGAGGGTAGTAAAAAGGAGGTGTGACAGCTTTAGCAACTCTGATGGGGAACGAACCCAAAATCTCTTGGATTCATTTATTGTTAATATTACCGTATTTGAGCTTATTAAAATGATTTTTACTTGGATTCATTTATTGTTAATATTACCGTATTCTATGAACCTTTTGTGCTAAATGCTATCTGTTTACCGCTTTAATATTGCTTGAATTGTACATAACTGTGTTCTTACGCCACCCCTCTGAGTCTTCTGAAAATGGTGCACACATTCGTGTGGCATGCTTTTCTTGTAGAAATTATACCAAATAGAATAAGGCTGGGCCAGCAACAAGTCCGGGTAGACTTTAGTTGTCCCGGTACGTTTCTCCCTTTTCGTCCCCAGTTGTTCGCTCGGATAAGCTAGGTCAAGAACATAACCCCAGGATTTAAACCTAGAAAAATTCAGCCTCATGCTGGATCCCTAGTAGGAATATTTGTTTGCATCATGTGAATTTGAATTAAGGGACACAACATAGGGGTTGGGTCCATCTAGGACATGTGTACCCAAAATAACAGACCATCCTGATGCATCTTTTGTGCTATGTGAACATTTATTTGTTTCGGCCTGCATGCTGACCGACTAAGGAAAAATGAATCTAAAGGGAAAAACGTGATGTAGGGAAGGAAAGAAAGCCCGGATCTGAAATTCCACGGTATAAGGAAATGTCATGAAATTCTGCCAAAAATTTTCAAGAAAAAAAAAGAGGAAAATAAAAGAGTCATTTGAATATGAGTGAGTACTGTGTCCTTTTTAAATGCATCAAAACTGAAAGAACTACGCAGGTCTGATTCTCATCGGATGTGGGATACGTGGGAAACTTACATAAGGTTTGGCCTTATTTTTCAAAAAAGAGAGTAAATGGTCAAATAAATATAGTTCAGGATTTTGGTCAAAAGAATAAGCCGATCCAGCTTCGTTAATGTCTTAAGCCGTTCTTACCGAGATAGTCTTAAGAGTATCTTCAGTTTTCAAAAGGTTATTTTCATAAAGAATGGATAAGTCTGTCAGTAAAGTGTCATTTATTTTTCATAAGGTGGTCCCAAAATTTTTTTGGAATTATGAAGGGGTCATGTTTGCAAAAATAACCCCATTTTAGCATTGAGGGGGAGGGAGTAATGGTCTATTGATTTTCCTTTTAGAAAATGAAAAATCTATTTTGCAAAAGTCCACCAGAGTCAAACCTAACTTTGACCCTCACAAGTAAAAAAGAACATTGTCTAGGACCCGAAACTATTAGTCATAGAGTAGGCCCATTTGTGGTGGTATGATTTGGATGGGAATGGTCAAGACAGGGTGAAAGAACAATTGGGTGCTCTCACTGATCTATTGGAAATCAAACCACATGAAGATTTGATTGAAGCTTTGGTAAACTTTTGGGACCCTGTGCACAATGTCTTTCTCTTCTTGAATTTTTAGCTTACCCCTACACTGGAGGAAATAGCTGGGTACATCCATTTCGATCGGAACTTGAGAAAACAATAGTTGATATTCCCGAGAGCCCCATCAGGGCATAAGTTCTTTGATCTTCTTAATATTAGCAAACAAATGAAGAAGGCTCATTTGGACAAAGGGGGTTGTTCCCTTCAGTTTCTGTATTCTAGGTTTGGGCATTCTGTTGGGTTCAAAACACATGAAAAAGGATTGAACAACAAACAGGACAAGAATCTTTGGCAAATCCATTGTAGGTTCACCTTTATAGTTGCGTTCCTGGGAATCATAGTCTTTCCTAATGCCAAGATGACAGTAGATGCCCCCAAAGCTAAAGTTGCACAAACCCTTATTACAAAGGAAGATCACGCACTTGCTCCTCTAATAGTGGCATATATTTTATCGGGGATTTACATTGTATAGACACAGGGCTCAATTCTTCGAAGGCTGCAGTGTTCTTTTAAAAATGTGGTTAATTGAGCATCTCCGCTATCATACCAAATTCATGAGCTATAGTTCGAGCACAAATAACTTCATCAAGGGCTACGAGGAGTGGGTAAAAGACTACAATGCTCCAGTAGAATTTAAGGCCTGGGTTTCTCATTTGAAAGCTCTAAAAGCAAGTCAAGTTGAATGACTATAGGGTGGCTCCCAATGACGGAAGATACATACACGATGGCTGCTAAGGGTTACCTAATGTTGATGGGTTTGAAGAGTGTCCAGCCATGTATGCCACAAAGGGTCCTGGGATAGCTAGGAAGATATCAGGTGGTGCTTGATGATGAAGACCTAACCACTCAGGTCATTGAGTTACATCTAGAATCTGTGTTGCCCGAAGCCTTAGTTAAGCAGGATTGGAATGGTTGCTAGTATCTGAAAAATGGCACCTAGGTACCAGATGTTGCAAAGGGGGAAGTAGATTCAAGATACGCTGTATGGTTTGAGAAAAGGTCTTGTGCAGACTATGAGCTAGAACCTGAGCCCGAGCCCGAGCTCAAGAGGCCTGCCAAGAGACCTCATGTTCAAGATTTTGATGATAAAGTCCAAGAAAGATTAGCTTGGGGTAAAAAAGAGAAGGAATATCAAGCTGCCATCCACGCCTTAGAGGATAAATTGAGAAATCTGGAATTCAATAATGATCTTTAGGCATAAGAAGCTGAAGGTGAAAGAAGAAGATTGGCTCAAGAGAATGAAGCTCTCCGAGCCCAAGTTCGAAAGATGATAATATCCGCTGAAAATCCGGGCAGAAGCAGAAAGGATAAGAAGCTCATCTACAGCCTTACGCAGAAAGTACGTGATTGTGAGGATGATTTGGAAAGAACTGAAGTTGAACTAGCAAAATCCCGACCCAAGTTAGCTAAGAATCCGGAGGAAAGGGCCAATTTTGTTCAACAACTGAAGGAGAAGTATGACAAAGTAATGGTGAGTATGAAGAAAAAGGTCAATGTCCTTGAGAACGAAATGGCCAGTAGGCAAGAAATTTCAAAGCAGAAAGGGAGTACTGCTATGTCCTGATGTCACAACTAGAAAAAGATTTGCAACAACTTAAGCAGAATCATACAGCCGAACAAGTTTTGGGTGCCAGATTTCAGCAGATAGGATGGTTGCTACAGGAGAAGGGTATTATTAGCGAAAGGGTTAGAGAATTGCAGACTACATTGTGATGAAATACAACGAATGTGAAGACGTTACCTAGTCCATCTTATTCGCTACAGTTATGATTTTTGTCCGACAGATCATGGATGAATTGTTTCGCCTCCAAGAAGATATGGCACAAAGGCCCACAACATGGCCAACTAGAGCAGTAGTTGAGGCACTTATGTATTCTTGACTTTGTTTAGTCGAGTTTGTATTTTGTAGGTTCATTTTTGAGTCTGTATTGTCAGGTTGTTAGATGATTTTCGACTTTGTACTTTCTTTTGAAGTTTGCTGGTCGACTCATCGAGTTTGTCAGTCTTTATGTTTAAATTTGCAAGAGAGGTCGTCGTAAACAGGATGTTTTTCTTTTATTTTATGAAATTTGAAAAAACCCTAAAAATGTTTTTATTATTATTTGTTTATTTTGCACAGTTCCCAGAACTACGCTTGGTCTGATTCATGCGACGTCGTGATGTTTAGACAATCCCCATACCATTCGATCATAACCATGAAAGGAACAGAAAAAAGAAGAAAAAACAAAAATAAAGAAAATATGGAAAAGAAATAATGGCAAAACAAGAAGAGAAAAAAATGAGAGAATAAAGAAATAAAGACAAGAATCAAGCAAAGAAAAACCAGAAATTAAAAAAGAGAGCAAGAAATTGCAAAGATGGAAATTAGTGAAAGTCGGGATGACACAAGCAGCCGTTAAGATGCATAATAGAAATGGTTAGCTTTTTAGGTGCATTTCATCCCCAACGTACAAGTGGTTAATTTGTTTGGCATTTTGGCAACTCACCAATACCAGGTCCAAAGATAAGTTGATCATGGCTGGCCAAGAATTGGATGCATGTGTTATTGATCCGTCAATGGAGGGGGAAGAGTGTGATGTTAATCTGAAAGAGGAGTTGCATAAGTTAAAACATCAAATGGTAGAGATGTACCAGACATGGATGAAGGGGCATCCATTACCATCATACCCCGCCAACCCTACTTTCGTCCCGCCACTATCTCAACCCCAAGAACCTCCCACTGCTGATTTATCTCCAGGCTTCCCCCATTTCTACCACTATCAATGCAACACTTCCCAAAACACACAAGCACCACCAGCTAAACCAATCCCATACCCCCACCACCAGTCACCCCTGTTTTCATGGCACTCCCTTTCGCTCTATTCCATTGATCCTCCAGCGAGCCCTTATTCTAGACCCAAGATAACCAGTACTACCCCTCGAAGACCACTTTCAAGGTCCCATACCATTACTCCTGCACTCTTTGTTTTGGCCTCCTAGTTGAGACTGAGAATCCACCTAAAAACCCGGAGCAGGAGGAGATGTTCAGAAAGGTAAGAAGACTAGAATAATTGTTCAGAAACATGCAGGGATTGGGAAGCCAGATGAGCATAGCCAACAAAGATTTATGTCTATTTCCTGATGTTCAGTTGCCTTTGGGATTCAAGATACCTAAATTCGACCTATATGACGGACATGGAGACCCGGTGGCCCATCTTATGGGATTCTGTAGCAAGATGAAACGGGCAAGTGGAAAAGATAAGCTATTAATGGCATACTTTAGCCAGAGTCTGAGTGGCGGAGCGCTGGAGTTGTACACTCGTCAAGATAAAAAAGATGGTATACTTGGGATGATTTGGCCCAATCTTTCGCCCGTTATTTCCAGTACAACATCGAGATTGTTTCGGATCGATTATCTTTAACTAAGAATGAGAAGAAGCCCAGTGAAAGCTTCAGGGAATACGGTTTTTACTGGAGATAATAAGCAACAATGGTTAACCCTCCAATAGAGGAGAACAAAATGGTGGAAAACTTTCTGCAGGCTTTGGAGCCTACTTACTTTGGCCATCTGATATCGGCCATAGGCAAGTCATTCAATGAGGTAGTGAAGATGGGTGGCATGGTAGAAGAAGGGCTTAAATCAAGAAAAATGATGAGCTACTCGACCATCAAAGCAACTACCCAAGCCATTCAAAATGGTACCGGTGGAGTGATCGGAAAGAAGAAGAAAGAAGACGGGGCAACCGTTGATTCAGGATTGTGGTTTTGACTAAGAGGCCCGTCAAACCACTATACCCAGCCTCGACCTCATCACTGAACCTACACCCAAACCATATATAATCCACCCCAACATTACTACCTATCACCAGATTCTCAAATTTCTGTCCACCATACCTAATCATATACTCAACCTCCTCCTTACTCATAATGGCATCCCCCAGTCCCACAAAACACCTACCCAGTTCCACAAAATTTTTACCTACCCCCATGATCCTACTGAAACCCTGTCAGTCCAGGTTTTTGACCCAGTCCAGCATTCAAAAATGAAAAGTTGCAGTAGAAGAAAACTTTCACCCCGTTGGGAGAGTCTTATACCAGTTTCTTCTTGAGACTGAGGCAGTTAGATATGATGAGGACAATTGAGTCGAAATTGCTCAACCCTCATCCAAAGAATCTTAGTTACTCCTTGAGATATGCATACTGTTCTGGTACTCCGGAGCATGATACGGAGAAGTGCTGGCATTTGAAAAATGCCATCTAGGAGCTCATCGACACAAACCGGATTAAAGTCAAAACTCCAGAGCCAACTAACATCAATCAGAACCCATTGCCAACCTATGAGGAAACAAATATGATCGAGATAGTACACAAGGGGAGATAGCCCAAGAAGCTTTCACAGTTCGTCATGATGACTCGCTCCAATAAGGTCAAGCCAGTTAAGAAACTAATGGTCAAAGGATCGGTAAACAAGTTGAGCATGACAAATGGTGAGCCATCTATGGTAGTTGAGAAAATATCCCCAAGTGATGTTGTAGCAAAGAAAGAAACAAAAGTGGTGCCAAGGTTGCAAATAAGCCTATCGTAATAATAGAAGGTACCTGTACGAACCCTGTCATCATCAAGCCTATAATCTAGTTACCGGTAGTTAACACCAAGGCTATCCCATGGAACTATGAACGGGTGATAGTGACCTATAAGGGAAAGGAAGTGAAAAAAGAAGTCCATGAGGCCTAGGGATTAACTCGTCCAGGGAGATGCTTTGCCCCGGAAGATTTAAGGAAAGCTAAAACATCCGAAGCTAATCAGTTCTTGTAAAGAAATCATTCACTGAAGAAGAAGCAGAGGAGTTCTTGAGGAAAATGAAGGTACAAGATTACTCTATCGTAGAGCAGTTGAGAAAGATGCCAGCTCAGATTTCCTTGCTACCTTTATGAATACATTCAGACGACCATCATCAGTCCTTGATTAAAATTATGTACGAAACTTATGTTCCAGACAAAATTTTAGTGAACCTTCTGGAGAAGATCGCCAAAAAATATTTGAGCTGAACAGGGTCACCTTCTCTAATGACTAATTTTCTGTGGTACTAAATACAACAGAGCTTTCTATCTTACAGTAAAATATGAAGATTCTATGGTCACCAGGGTGTCAGTCGACAATGGTTCCAGTGCAAACATTTGCCTCTCTCTACTCTGAACAAGTTAAAAGTTGATGATGAGAGGATTCACAAGAAAAACATATGCGTCCGAGGTTTCGACAATGGAGGAAAGGATTCGGTTGGTAATATAGTGCTTGAATTAACCATAAGACCGGTGGAATTCACCATGAAGTTCCAAGTACCGAACGTAGCTATCTCTTACAATTTGCTGCTAGGTCAACCTTAGATACTTGCCGCCAAAGCAGTACCGTCCACTTTGCATCAGATGGTCAAGTTTCAGTGGTATAGGCGGGAGATCATCGTGCATGCTGAGGAGAATTCATATATTGACAATGATGTCTCCATCCCGTTCATTAAGATTGAAGATGACAAAGGGCCTTGGGTCTATCAAGTTTTTGAAACAGTGGCGGTCGAGAAGGTTTCAAAAGGGAAATGTCTTCCAACTCCAAAGATAGCCTCTGCATCCTTCATGGTGGCCTTTGAAATGCTGAAAAATGGCTTTATGCCAGGTAAAGGTCTGGGTGCATCCTTGCAGGGTATCATACAACCAGTGTCCCTCCCTGAACACTTGGGGTTCGGTCTTGGATTCAAACCTACATCGACAGAAGTGAAAAGGGCTATAAGGTTAAAATAGAAGGCGTGGGCACTTCCGAAGACTATCTCGCATCTCTCTAGGTGTTTTGTCAAGCCCGAAGCTAGGAAACTCCTAGTGACGACAGTTTCACGTATGGTTGATATTGATGAAGAGTTAATTGAAAGGTTCCATAGTTTGTTTGATGACGTGAACATGGTAGAAGTTAGAGAAGGTTCTAGCGAAGAAGACATGCAGTTCATCGGCCAAATTTAAAGTTTAACAATTAAAAGGCTACTCCTCTCCCTACCCGGAAGGAGTCTTGGTAGTTTGTTTTGTTTCCCTTTCTATCTGGGTCATTCCAAGGTTGTGACCCAGATTTTATTTTCCGCTTGTTGATGTAAAACCCTATTATCCTTTATTTTAAATGAAATGCAATTTTCGTTTTTCCATCATTCGTGATAGTTATATTTTCTTCTCTGCATAGTTCTTTTTATTAGTTTCGATGACATGACATGCATGAGGAATCTTCGACCAAGTCTTAAAAGTCAATCCAATTTTGAATTAATAATCCAAGAAATTTAGTGTGATGATGAATCAGAATATGATGAGGACGACTTTTGAAGAGATTAGTATGGAATTAAATAATTTTGAAGAAAAACCCAAGCCTAATATGAATGATATGGAAGCATCAATCTAGAAGATCTAGATAATGTCAGAAAAACTAAGATAAGTATCCATCTTGAACCACAAATGAGGGAAGAAATAATTAAAGCATTGTTGGAAAATAAGGATATTGTTGCATGGTCATATGATGACATGCTAGGCATGAGTACCAATTTTGTGGTCCATACATTTCCAATTGATCTAGCATTCCCACCCGTCAAGCAGAAGTTGAGAAATTTCAAAACTGACATGAGTGTGAAGATTAAAGAAGAAGTCACAAAGCAGCTTGACGCAAAGGTCATTCGAGTCACGCGGTATCCCACGTGGTTAGCCAATGTTGTGCATGTACAAAAGAAAAATGGTAAGACCAGAGTGTGTGTTGATTATCGTGACCTCAGCAAAGCAAGTCTAAAAGAAAACTTTCCACTACCTAATATCCACATTTTAATTGATAATTGTGCTAAACATGAGATTGGGTCCTTTGTGGATTGCTATGCAGGGTATCATCATATTTTTATGGATGAGGAAGATGCGAAAAAAGACGGCATTCTTTACGCCGTGGGGAACATATTGCTACCGGGTCATGCCATTTGGTTTGAAAAATGCTGGGGCAACTTACATGAGGGCCATGACTACCATATTCCATGACATGATACATATGGAGATTGACTTTTACATGGATGATGTGATCATAAAGTCCAGGAAGCAGTCTGACCACGTCAGAGATTTGAGGAAATTTTTCCACAGGATCCGTAGGTAGAATCTCAAGCTCAACCTTGCAAAGTGTGCATTTGGTGTTCTGTTTGGGGAAATTTTGGGATTCATTTTCAGTCGTTGGGGCAT